>JBBBDQ010000490.1:1795000-1870000 GCA_037127315.1 Ascarosepion bandense | reverse complement strand
TCTTTTCGCTATTACGTAGACCCCTGCACATCAGTGGCGTTACCGCCTTGCTCGGGGTGATATGATTAAAAAAAAAAAAAATAGAATCGATCACCCCACTTTATATTATCTGTATCTATATATGCTGCCCCTCCCCTTCTCACCCTAATCCAATAGAGACATTCTACATTGTTATCTATATCTATCAAAGTCACGAGGGTGAACGTTGTGTAAGTATTTGCTACGTAAATTCATCATATGCTTTTCATTCTTATTATTCCTCAAAATAGCCGAGTGAAACCGGGCTAAACTGCTAGTTAGTAGATATAACAGACTCGCAACGTTTCTTGGGTTATTGTCAAATATATGTCCCACCCGATAAAAGCCACAATGTATAGTCGAAAACGTAAACATAGGTTCGGTTTGTAACCGGGTGAAAAAAAATGTTGTGTAATGGATAGCGGTTCAGAATGAGAAAACTTAGAGTTAAGTTCGAATTCCTATTGAGTTCGTTTCATGTATTTACGCAGAAATAACCTTGGATAAAGCATGAATCCATCTACCTTTAACTATTGGTAAATAGCAAGACAAACTGGGTCTTATAGCCGTAGTTGGTAACCAGGCTAGGAGAATGAGAACTTCGAATTCAAAACCAGCCTGGAGAGAGTTGAGCTGAGTCAGGGTATCTTTCCCAAGACACACCATTGGCGCAACAGCTTTACTACAACCCCCAGCGACCCCGGGGACTCACGATCATGACAATCCCAATGGTTTAAGGAATTCGTGATTGAGATACCCTGACAAATTATATCTATATTATGAATGTTATACCTGTAGACTCCCAGTAGAGTATTTTTTTAATCATCTCACCCCAAGCAAGACATTCTACTGCCACTGTCGTGCAGGGGATTACACAAGGGAAAGTGATAAGAAAGAGGGGTTAGTTATAGGAAATGTCAGGAGGAGGGTAATAGACGGATGAGGACACTGAAGATGGGGGTGGAGTAGATGAAAAAAAAGCTTGTGAGAAGAGATGCGAGTTAGTGTGATAGGAGATGTCTATTGACCTTACATTAAATTCCTGGAGATTGTAGCTCTAGGTATAGTAAGTATAGGGAAGAGAATTCCACAGGTGGGAAGTGAGAGAAAAGAAACTGTTAGAGTAGAAATTGCGGTTACATTTTATCGGCTTCACTGAAAAAGGGTGGGACCTAGTTGCTAATCTAGTAGCTCGTGTAAATTCATACCTATGGGGCACCAGTGATCTAAGTTCATTGGAGCAGAAGCCGTGAAAGTATTTATAGAAGAGGATCAGGGAAGCCACGTCACGCCGGTGAGAGAGCGACTGCAGCCGAGCTTCCAGGTTGCCAAGTTACAGTAGGAAAATTCTGAATTCAAAACAACCTTGAAAAAATGTAGGACATATTGTGTTTTATCGCCTTGATTGGTAACCAGGTTAGAAGTAAAACTCTGAATTTAAAACCAGTCTGGAGAGGGATGGTCTCCGTCAGGTTACTTTTCCGAAGATAGTTAATTTGTGTTTACGGCTTTAGTGTATGTGGTGTCCTCACGGTACTCGTGATCGGAACCTTGATAAAAGACACATACTGGTAAAACCTATACCCGTATTTGCGAGTATACACTTTAAAGGTAGTTTCTTTTTTGAAGTGTCTGCTCCCCCCACTCTGAAAATTATACTGTCGGTGTATCCTAAATCCCGCCGACAGAGAAATGCCTGACAAACTGGTTTCATTTGAATATTCACCAAATTTTTCTGTTCGAATTCGAGGGATCAGGACTTATCATTATTTACATTTGGACTAATATCTTTTTTTTTAATCGAATTCATCCTAAGCAAGGCAGTAAAGCCACTAAGATACGAGGGGTGACGGGGTATAGAAGAATTGGGAACAGAAACATTACTAAGAGGTGATAACAATAGAAGAGTAATTAGAAAAACAGAAGACAACGATTGACATTTTATCAAAATTTTTGAAGATCAAAGTTGGCTGGGAAACAAAGAGCCGGAAGAGTTCCACAAGCGAGAAAAGAAACTGTTAGAATAGAACTCACGGTTACAATTAGCTTATTCAGTTTAGTTTTAATTTATTTATTATTTTACTAGCGGAACCCGTGGAATTTCCACGGAAGGATAATTATGATTTACTTTGTCATACTACAAACGTCTTTAAACATAAAGGTATTGGATTATAAAATAACGATAACACAGAGTGTAATTTCATTAAAATATCTATAAAAGTAATGTCCATAAAAGCTACTTTACTGTAATCTTATATTACTAGCGGAACCCGTGGAATTTCCACGGAAGGATAATTATGATTTCCTGAAAAAATTTTACTTTGTCATACTACAAATGATAGTAACGTCTTCACACATAAAGGTATTGGATAATAAAATAACGATAACACAGAGTGTAATTTCATTAAAATATCTATAAAAGTAATGTCCATAGAAGCTACTTTACTGCAATCTTATATTATATTAAGCGGCGTATACACAGACCATAACCAAAATACTGTACGCTATTTTGTGAGAGATTTTGAAAGAGAAAATGTTTTTTTATTACTGAAAAATCATGGCTCCTGTGTCCATTATAAACAGAAAAAACCAACTGAGTAATGGCCAAACGTATAAAAGAGGCCAGGAATTTCGTTATTAGGTCGCAGGATACGGCAACAAATCTACCTATTTTTACTATATTGTACACACACACACACACACACACACACACACACACACACACACACACACACACACTTATTGCTACAACCACCAGCTTAAGCTGCTACTGATACGGTAATGGTATAGGCTCTTTCCTCCTACTCTCTCACTCTTTACTACCCTTTCGTTTGCCAAAGGTGAGAGAAAGGCTGAGGAGAGTAAAAATATAGAGGGGAAGGAAAAGGTCGTGTAGAGAGCAAGTGTGTTATCTTTCTTGAGGGGTGTAACGGACGGACGACCTAAGTAACTAACTAAGGAAGGAACAAGCACAATTATTATATGATTCTCTTATAGTCAAATGGGTGTCCTCTTTGAAGACCAGCTTCCACAGACCTTATTATTTATTAAACTCGAAACACTGGGATAAAATTACACATCATTCCCTTCCCTGTCGTAGCGTTCCATCCACTCTACTAGCCATTACCTGCTCATTTTTGCTTCCCACCCTCTTTGATCTTACCATTATCTCCGGGGAGAGGGGTACCATCCATTTTTGAAATCGCTATTCTAAACGAACAAAATAATTTTATGAATTTTTTTAATCTGTTTTTTTATTCCTTTAAAACTTTGCCAGTCACCTGCAACAAATCCTGCCGAGAATGCTACTCTCAATTGGGTAATTTTAAGTGAACATTTTCAAGCAAGCTCCTTCATTATGTCGCCCAGACATCAGGGACTAGAGGTCAGGTCTTTTTTATAGAAAAAAAAAAAAATCAAACGTTTCCTTCATATTAATTTAGCCATAAAACTACACAATAGCTGTTTGATTGATTTGTTTTTTTTACGGTTTATCAAGACTTTAAAGCCGACACATATTTAAGATTATAAGAATAATAATTTAGTCTTTTGCGAGTGTATTCTGCATTAACATTTTTTGGAAAATACTAATGATTTTTCGAAATAAAAGTCTCATTAATTAACCCATATCTGGGGGGATGAGATGGATAAGTTTTCCAAGTGTAAAGTGAATGTAATAAACCCGAGTAGAATTCGAACAAAGTTCTCCGATTTCTCATTCTAAGACGTTATCCATTACACCTGCCACACAGACATCCTGAAACTACACATAAAAATAGTTATAGCCAAAAAATCGCTGAAAAAAAAACAGCCTAGTCTGAAGGAAAAGGCCTCAGACTAAATAAAAACAAAGTTTTCTCGGCAAAATGTTTATGCTATCATTAAAAGGACAGATCAAAGTATTTTTTAAAATTATTTTAAAATTTTTTAAATAAACTATCGCCCGGTTCACACTCCACCCACGTCTATTGAATAGGTCAAGAGGCTTATCCCTTGTTTCCTGTTCAGGTTGTGGTTTCCGGTTTTCTCTTCTCCAATCTTTTCACTCTTTTTTTTATTTTTTATTTTTTTTTTCAATTGGAGTAGATAGTCTAAACTATCGCCCGGTTCACACTCCACCCACGTCTATTGAACAGGTCAAGAGACTTATCCCTTGTTTCCTGTTCAGGTTGTGGTTTCCGGTTTTTCTCTTCTCCAATCTTTTCACTCTTTTTTTTATTTTTATTTTTTTTCAATTGGAGTAGATAGTCTAAACTATTAAATTTCGAAGTTTTTCTTCGAAGCCTTTTTAGTTAAATACTTCTTACAAAGGTTTGGCTTTTCACCCTGTATTTGAATTTCAGTGAGGGTTTTTTAGGAAAATACCGGTAGTGTGCAAAAGTGTGAGGACAGGGGTGATTTAAAACTTTATTTTGATGCCTCATAACAGATAAAATAGTTCTTGTCCTCATACTTTTGCATGGTACTATATATATATATATATATATATATATCAATATGGGGTAGGTATGAATGGAATAAAATTCCATATCTAAAGAAACACTATTCTTAAAAACTGCTCAATACAAAGTAGAATGAATAATATTTTTTTAGAATTTATTCCATAAATATCTTATAACATCACTACAGTATTCTAGTAATTTTATAACTTTTTTTTATAAGCGTTTCACCCCGAGCAAGGCATTTCACTGCCACTACTGCGCAGGGGGCCACATAGAGTGGAGAAAGGATGGTTAAATATAGGAAATGTCAGAGGGTGGGTGATAGGTGGGTAAGGATACCGAGAATGAGGGTTGGGTAGATGAGTGTTCTGAGAATAATTGGGAGTTAGGGTGATAGGAGGTGTCTATTGACCCTACATTTAAACACCTGGAGATTGTAGCTGTCGGGAAAGCAGACTTGTGGAAGGGAATTCCACAGGCGGGAAGCGCGAGAAAAGAAGCTGTTGGAGTAAAAATTACGGTTACATCTTATCTATTTAACTGTAAAAGGGTGGGACCTAGTTGCTAATCTAGTATCTCGTGCAAATTCGTGCTTAGGCGGCACCAGTGATCTAAGTTCATCGCAGCAGAAGCCATGAAAGTACTTGTAGAAGAGGCACCGGGAAGCCACATCTCGTCGGTGAGAGAGTGGTTGCAGCCGGTCTGCCAAGTCAGTATCAACCACGTTACAGATCCTCCTTTGTATTTTGTCAAGAAGCCCAAGGATAGTAGCAGGGGCACCCGACCAGATATGGCAGCAGTATTCAATATATAGGCGGATGGTAGATTTGTATATGTGCAGGATAGATTCAGGCGGGAAAAACTTCCGGGCCCTGCACAGAGAGCCGACTTTCATAGCGGAAGATTTGGCAATGGATTCAATATAGTCATTCCATTTGACGTCCGCCGAAAGTGTAAGTTGTATTGTAGTGGTATTATAACATATTTATGTTATCTCTCTATATAAAAGGCAATCTGGGAGTCTGTGTGTGACTGTTCCCTATGCACGCCTACATTTTTTAAGCTACGCCATTCAAACTTTCTAGGGACACATATCTACAGGGAAGCAGGTCGACACATACTTTTTTCCCTTTTGCACTTTTTGGCCAATGGAGCCGATTGTTTACATTTGCTCCGTAAAACATCTAAGATCTAAGATGCTTGCTGAATTACGTCACAGAAATCAAAT
The DNA here is from genome assembly GCA_037127315.1 of Ascarosepion bandense. Taxonomy (NCBI): domain Eukaryota; kingdom Metazoa; phylum Mollusca; class Cephalopoda; order Sepiida; family Sepiidae; genus Ascarosepion; species Ascarosepion bandense. The sequence continues at coordinate 1,864,312 of JBBBDQ010000490.1, read as the reverse complement.
GACACGTGTCAAACGAGACTAAAATATTTTTTATTAAAAAAAATGAGCCTTTATATTTAATTTTTATTCCGACGTTTTAAAAATTCATTTGATCAACAAAAAAATATGAATATTTTCCCCCGGAATTTTGAAAAAAAAGAAATATTTTTTAAAAAAAAGTGTTTTTTCAAACAAAACCAAAATATGTAAAATAAAAAGTGGCATCTTCTACTACTAAAATCTTCTGAGTTGCACGGGCAACGCCGGGTTATCATGCTAGTACATTCTAAATGAATATTATATATATATATATATATGTGTGTGTGTGTGTGTGTGTGTGTGTGTGTGTGTGTGTGTGTGTGTGTATTTAAAAAAATGTTTACACAGCCCATCGATTTGTTGATATTATCTTCGTCTCTTATTAATATTCTGTTACTTTCTATGTTATACATCGGGCTTTTAATCATCCCTTCTTTATCCTCATTGACATTAAGAGTGAAGTCAAACCCTTGCTTTCAAACAGTTGCAAATTAGGTCGTGATAAATACTTACGAATCCCAGTAACGTTTCCTAAATGAAGTCTTCAGAAAAGACAGTTTTGAAGGGATAGACAGCACCATTTACTGCGAAGCTGTTCGTCTGCCACAGCCAGGTTCATAACAAAACGCTAATGATAGATGGTTTCGGCTCTTGAAACTAGGGCAGATCACTCCGCCGCGTTGATGGGGGATGAGGTCAGTTCAGTTGGGCGTGAGAACAGAAACGACAGGAAACAGTTGGTAATCAAAGGGATGAAGGACCAGGCACTACCCCTGCTCTCTATGAAGAATACCACAGACACCTTTTTTCAGGATTCAAACGCTTCCCTAATTTTTTTCATTAAAATTATGTGGACTTTGCGAACCAAGTTCAGTTGCCGCTCTAGTCTACCTCGTTCACTTTCGTACAACTGCACTTAGGAAAGGCATGGGTTTATCTGTCCTTCCCTCCCCATACGTTAAATATCAGGTTAGAAGGGTTTTTCTAGTCTTGGGTAGCTGAGAGTCTAAAAGAATAAAAACCCTTAATTTCAAAAGGCGAGAGGAAAACACTCCGCTATCTTTTCCCATTTTTTTTCAATTTAAAGAGAAAAATATTAAAAAAGGAAGCTGTGGAGAGCTGTGGTAATTTATGACATAGGATTTGAAGAAAATCGCTATACTATTTAAAACCATTAATTATATACACTCCCGTTCAAAAATTTAAGGCCACTTAAATATCTTTAAAAAGAATTTTTTTTTTTATAGATAGATTTTAAACTCCTCCCACTTCAGGTTACCAATACTACAATCTAAAAGGTTATGGAAACAAAAAGCTACATTCCAAACATTTTATTTAGAAATTTACATTTTTATAAAAATGAGGCGATTTACACATGATCAAAATTATAAGACCAGAGACAAAAATTCTACGAAATTATACAAAAAGTGTATGAAAAGTGTATGAAAACATTCAACAACCAAATTTAATAATGAGTTCTACCTCCACTGCTTTTGATGACTTCAAAAATTCAGTCGGGCATTCTAGAAATAAGCTTTTCCATTAAGGTGCGGGGGATGTTGCTCCAGCTTCTGAAGATGGGTTCATGAAATTCATTTTTTGTTGAATATTGTTTGCCATTTCGATAAACATCTCTTGTCATCCATCCCCAAACATTTTCAATTGGGTTCAAGTCTGGTGAGCATGCAGGATGTCCCAAGAGATGGACACCATTTTCTTGTAGAAAGGTCAAGGTCCGTCTTGCAGCATGGATTGCAGCATTATTCTGTTGGAATAACCATCTATCCACACACAAACGATGGCCCTCCGTCATCAAAGATGCTTTTGGTAGCATGCTAACATAACCAGCAACTGTCTGACGACCCTGCACCATCTGGAGCTCCATCGTCCCTCTGTAAGAAAAGGCACACCATACCATTAGGGACCCTCCACCACTATGACGCGCGGAGAAAATTTCAGGAGACATGTTTTTGTTATACCAATATCGTTGGAAGCCATCAGAACCATCGAAATTGAATTTTTTCTCATCAGAAAACAGGACTTTCTTCCACTTCTCAACGTCCCATGTTTGGTATTCACGACCAAACTTTAAGCGGTCCAACTTGTGACGTGGAAGCAGCCGAGGAATTTGCTTACGCTTTTTATTTACCATGCCTTTTTGTCTTAAGTGTCGTCTGATGGTTACGGGACTGCAATCAGCATCTGTGACTGCCTTAATTTGACTAGAAGAAAGTCCCCCGTCTTTCATAACAACCCGTCTTATTCTCTTACTCAATGCAGGAGAAATCTTTTTGGGCCTACCAGAGGATTTTGCTTTTCCATAATTCTCATGGTTCTTTAGAAAGTTGCAAATCACAGTTTTACTGCAATTTACCTTAGCTGCGATCACCCGCTGTGACAAACGTTGCTTATGGAATTCTAGAATTCGATAACGCTCAACTTTGGTAAGTTTGCTTGCTTTAGGCATGGTAACACAGTTACGCAGTGATTGCTAATCTCTAACTGAACTAAAAACATTGGAATTACCATAGATCTAACAATTTATACCCCTGGTCTTATAATTTTGATCATGTGTAAATCGCCTCATTTTATAAAAATGTAAATTTCTAAATAAAATGTTTGGAATGTAGCTTTTTGTTTCCATAACCTTTTAGATTATAGTATTGGTAACCTTAAGTGAGAGGAGTTTAAAATCTATCCATAAAAAAAAAAAATCTTTTAAAAAAATTTTTAAGTAGTCTTAAATTTTTGATCAGGAGTGTATGTAAGAATTTAACTATTAATGGCAGTACGATGTATGCCCGAAAGTAGCGTGAAAATTATTTGCATTGGAAGTGAAATCAACGATATGAGTTCAAGTTCCGGTCTAGTCTGTTGCGTTTAATATCGCAAAAATGCCCTTCATGTAACATTTGGAAAAGACATGAATCTATATCTTCTCCCCCATCCAGCTATGGGTTGTATTATGGCCGTATCTGACTACCGGGCACACCGGGCACGGGTCCGGGCCGATCCGTGCAATCATAGTGAAAATCTGGGCGAGGAAAAATATGTTCGTCAGGAATCAAACTAAACAATTCAGAAAGAAAGAAAGAAAGAAAGAAAAACGAAGAAAACATCCGAATGAACGCAGTAAAAATCTCTTTGTTTATTTAATAATTTTGCGAGAAAAAACTGGTTATACTCAGAAAGTTCGAACCCGATTTCCTGCTTTCGTTCACGTTCTGTGCCTAATTTCCATTGGAACAGCCGAAAAAATCCACAAAAATCCTAGTTTCTGGAAACGGATGACACTGATGACGTCATCATATTGTCAACTAATAAATCTGGGCAATTTTCTCTGTGTCCGGTGTTTTTTAGCATCAGCTCTGGCCCTGGGTTGAATAATATATATATTTTTTTTTTAATCATTTCACCCCGAGCAAGGCGGAAACGCCACTGATGTGCAGGGGGTTCCATAAATGTAAAAAGATTAATTAGAAAAGAGTGAAGAGTACAAATTAGTTAGAAAGGAACAATAGAAAGCAAGTGCGATGACAGATACATAGGTGGAGAGAAAGGGAAGGTTATACAGGGGTGGGGAGAGAGCTAGAGTTCAGTGGTTAGTAGATGAGTATAGACTTTGCATTTAAATTTCTGGAGGTTGTAGCCGTCAGGAAAGCAAGAATACGGGAGCGAGTTCCACAGGCGGGAAGTGCGAGAGAAGAAGCTGCAGGAGTAGAATTCTCATCTGCATTTGGCTAACCTGACTGTGAATAGGTGGGACCCAGTTGCCAGTCTGGTTGCACGAGTAAACACCGGTTGAGGGGGCACCAGTGACTTAAGCTCGTCTGAGCAGAAGCCATGAAAGTATTTATAGATATGGTTAAAAGGATTATTAAAAACCTTAGAGAAGACAAATGGAATGCATTTCATTATATTTCCCAAGAAAGAAGAGAAATTTACAGATAACAAAAAAAAAAACCCCCAAAAAAAGATGTTATAAGCTATGATCGCCCCACTCCTAAAAGAGCAAGATATTGAAAAATATCTAAACTTATTTATAAATGGAACTGCGTATGTGTGTGTGTGTGTGTGTGTGTGTGTGTGTATCTCTGTGTGTGTGTCCGTTACCTATAGACTCTGAAACGGCCGAACCGATTTCCTTGAAAATTTACAGTTATACTATAAGCGTTTGCGAGTGTTCTTACCTAGGTTTTGTGTCGAGGTACCCTCGATAAATATCGAAAATCGATAATCGAAAAAATCGGGCTATAGAAGGAGTGGTCCGATTTTAATCAAATTTGATACACTCATAGACAAAGACATAAGAAACGATATTCACAAGTTTCAATGTTGCAGTTCTTAGAATAGTGCAGAAAATCGATAATATAATATATATAAAAGCCAAGATGTTTGTGTGTGTGTCTGTTTATCTGTTTGTATGTTTGTATTTTTTTTCAGCCCTTTTATTTTAGTTTTTGCTTCGGGTTTGACTCTAAGTAGGTATAATTGTAGTTCTTAGTCTCAGCCATGATACCATTTACTCAGAGAACTTATTTAGCCTTCAAAATTCAGTTTACGACGAAAAAAACTTATTTGATATCGATACCAGGAAATCAAAATTTGACTTACATCCATTCATTTTTCTTTCAGTCTACGGTTTCGTTTTGACTGGAAACAACTATTGCTTTTTAGTCTTTCGTGCCAACGTCTAAAGAGTCTGAGCTCCAGGACCATGGATCAGTTTTAAAGTTTTCATTACACTCGAGCAACGCCGGTCTATACTGCTAGTAAAAAATAATCATATAATAATTCTGCTTGTTCTTTCCTTAGTTACGTCAGTTACGCGACTTACTCTCTATACGAGCTTTTCCTTCCCCTCTATCTTTTTAAACGCTACTCTCTTCATCCCTTTTCTCACCTTTGCCAAACGGAAGGGTAGCAGAGCGTGAGAAAGTAGGAGGAGACCGCAGCAGCAGCAGCTGCAGCTTAAGTTGTGTGTATATGTGTGTATACTGTGCAATATAGCAAAAATAGGTAGGTTTGTTGTCGTATCCCGCGACCTAATAACGAAATTTCTGGCCTCTTTTATACCCGTGGCCATTACTCAGGTGGTCTTTTCTGTTTACAATGAACACAGGAGCCTTTAAAGTATCTTTAATTATTTAAAAAAAAAATTTAATCCCCTCCAACATTTTCTATATTTTGTCAGAAAGTTTTGTTTTGATTTGAGTTAGCGGCTAAAGAAACGTTACGACTGTGTTACAATGGAAACGTAATGATTGCATCACCCACTTTTTGTCGGTGACAAGCACATTAATTTGGAAATTCTCGCAAAAATCAAATAATTGTCGGATTTTAATGAAACTATCAGTACTCATTCACAAATGAATAAAATTATTTTTGAATATATTACTTTTTAAAAATCTTGATAAAAATATTTTTTTTACTTCTGTTACCCACCTCCACGTAAATCTATGAAATCTTAATAAATTTTATATTGATGGCTAACTTTTGTTTTATTTTTTCTACGCAGAACTCATTGGGGAATATAAATCATCTATTTTTTTTTATTTTAAGTTTGCAATCATTATCCGAAAATCTTCTCCGAAAAGTAAAATAAAAAAAATGCAATAAAACTCTGATATAATTTAATTTGATAAGTTTTTAATTGCTGGAATGAATAATACCTATTAAGGACATTATATTCTGAAGAAAAAAAAATTCGATTAATAATAAAACGATTTTTATTAAACCTATCAAATTTAAATAGGTAATATAATCGTCAATTCTTAACTAAAAAGTCTACTCGCAATCAATTCTTTGAAAATTTAAAAAATATTTTAAAAATTTTATATATTATTAAATTATTTAATAATAATAATAATAATAATAATAATAATAATATAAAATGAAAACAATTCTTTTAAAATTTTAAAATTTTATTTTATTTATTAAAACGTCACTATCATTTGTGGTATGACAAACTAAAATTTCTCCAGGAAATCTAATTATCCTTCCGTGGAAATTCAAGGGATTCCGCGGATTTTATCTTTTTTTTTTAATCATATCACCCCAAGCAAGGCGGTGACGCCACTGATGTGCATGGGGCTACTTAAGAGTAGAATGATTGGAAAAGAGAAAGCCAGGAACCAGATCCTAAACAGGAAACAGGGGATGAGCCTCTTCACCTGTTCAATAGACGTGGGTGGTGTGTGAACCGGGCGATAGTTAAGTCTATCTACTCCAATTGAGAAAAAAAAAGAGAAAAGAAAAAATAAGTAAAAAAAGATTGGGGGTGGGAAGAAAGAAAGCCGGGAACCACATCCTAAACAGGAAACAAGGGATGAGCCTCTTCACCTGTTCAAAAGGCGTGGGTGGCTTGTAAATATTATTTCGGTAAGCATTCCTGGATGTGCATTTTGGTGCATTGGACATCGGCTCGGAACGAGAAATCGGTGGACCCGAGTTCGAATTCCAGCCGAATTCATTGCATTCACTTACGCGCAAATACCCTTGAAAAAGGTATTAATCCGTCTATTCCTTCCAGTTATGGGTTAATTAACAGGACAGATTGGATTCTATAGCCTTGGTCGGCAACCAGTCTACCGCAGAAAGCAATGGCAACCTACTGCGGGATAACCTTCTGCCCAGTCAGTCATGTCTCGAAAGCGTGTATCACGTATGGCCCTTGACTGAGGCATTCCTGCTAGTATAGTTAAAGAAATATTTCGGTGAACGCACGTAATTTCATTATTTTTCTTTTCGGACGAATTTGCTCATTTTTTTTCCAACAACGTTTAGACCGTATACGTTCCGAGCTTCATCAGATGTCTGTTGTATTTCAGATTCTGCAAGAAAAAAAAAAAAACAGTACGAAGAAAATCGCATACAATGTTCTACATTATAGTTTTTTGAACAGGAGTTGAGGTTTATCTCTTGTTTCCAATTTAGGATTGGGTTTCCGGCTCTTTTTAACCTCCACTTCTAAAATCACCGCCTGGAATCTGAAATGTTATTTACTTTTTTTTTCCTACTTAATAGATTTGCTTATCTACCGGTTTACACATTTCCTGGTGTTTTGAACAGGAGGAAAGGTTTATCCCTTGTTTTCTGTTTATGATTGTGTTTCCGGTTCCTCCTAAAGTCTTCTATTTCTCTTTCACTTTCACTTCCAGTAACCTCTTGCGTCTTAGTGGCAATATCGCCTTGCTTGAAGTGAATTTATTAAAAAAACTAACAAATAACCACTTTGTCTAACAAGATTCAGGCAAGAAATATATCTACATTTTTGTATCACGGTTTAGCTGTACATGGCGAAAGAATGGGTGGCCATAAAAAAGATCCCAAGTATCAATCACACACATATATACCATAAACATACACACATACATACATGCCCTAGCACACACACACACACACACACACACACACACACACACACACACACGCTCTTACTACAATTAACGACAGCAGCATAAGCAGCCAGGAATGATTATTCATTCAAAGGCACGGACTCGAACACAAGCTCTCCTACCATTCAGAAGATGAGATTTTAATCTCGAAACATTAATGTATAATAAATAGGTGATACCCAACAACGTCTTTACCTTCCTTTATTTTACTAAACGCAATGTGACAGTCTTCAAAACCTAACCATAATGGTGAAAGTTTTTCGATCTTCGAACCAGGCAGGTACTAACGGTATTGTCGCCGATGGATCTGAGAATTCATCCCATAACCTAGATGCTGTACCAAAGTAATTAAATCCTATACATTTGGGGACTGCCTCAAAGATAGTGTAGCTCAGGTTTTAAGTTTGAGTTTTGTTTAACGGCATATCAACCTCTGTGGTTTATTTAATGCCAAAAAGTTGGGGTTTTAATGTATTTTTTTCATGTTCAGTTATAGTGAAGAAGGTTGATTTAGTCAGATTTGTTTTTTTATTCTTTTTTTTTTTTTTTAGAAAACTGAAGACATTTTCCAGTTTTGTATTCAAAAATGTTTTGCAGAGGATATTTTTTTTCTACAAAAATGTATAATGGTAATAATTTTTCTTTAAAAATGTATTGTTGGTAATATTTTTCCTTCAAAAATCTATATTTCTCTGTCTGTCTGTCTGTCTGTCTGTCTGTCTCTCTCTCTCTCTCTATATATATATATTGTCATCTGCAGACAGATCTGTTTCGCTGTATCACAGCTCATCAGTACGGTTAGATCCCGATTGCTTTTTAACCCAGGATTGAAACCCGACCGAATTGGCGTCAGTCGGCGATTCTATCTCGGGGCTATGGGCGTTCGGTGGGAAAAGGCAGACTTTTTAGCGCATATATTATCATTATACGCGCCCAATAGCTAGAGTGCTCTAATTCATTTTACTGAATGAGCGATATACATATATATATATTTCTATAAAAGTCTATTTTTATACTTTCATCGTGTTTACTTTTGACCCCAGTTTGGGGGTTAACTATTTGCCCATAGCTGGAACCTTAACAGGTGCTACCACTTCGGGTCAGAGTGGACCTGAGAACAACAGCAATTAAGAGGAGGTTCCATTCTCCTCACAGCCTCCCAATCAGAGGCCGTGCTGCCGGATGCAGTTTACAGTCATGTTCAGGACCCAGGTTTTAAGGGATACATTTCCATAGATAGCGTTTCCGTACTATACTCAAAGAAGCAATGTCCGGATAATCTTTGGTGTCAGTGATAGGCTGATAGCTATTGAGGTATTTTCGTCCGAGCCTTTTGTTAGTAGGAAAGCTGAATGAATATTAATGTCCTTTTTAGTTTTTGAGTTATAGCGTTAAGAAACAGTTGACTATTTACCTTCCGTTTGTTCTCAGACTGATGGCTTGTTTCCCCAATTTCTACTTGACCCCTACTGACCCCACTTGACAAGAACTGACCATAAATCACCGGCACACAATCCACTTGATCATGACTGGACACTTGACTAAATCAAACTGTACTCAAGTAAATTGAAGGGGAAAACCTCGGACGCTACGGGTAATTTTGGCTTAAAACCATTCTCAATTTAACTGTCTCTATTGTGAATTAGAAATACCTTTCTAAAAGCAGATTTTAGAAGTAAATAAATGTAGTAGATATCTGGCGTGAAACAAGAGTTTCAGCTTGAGTTTTGTTTAACGGCATTTCAACCTCTGTGGGTTATTTAATGCCAAAAAGGTGGTATTTTAACTTGAGATATTTTTTAAAAATTTTCAGTTATAGTGAGAAGGTTGATTTAGTCAGATTTTAATGAAAAATATTTTGTTTTTATTCTTTGTTTATCTTAAAAAAGATATAAATATGTTTTGTACTCCCCCATGAATTGTTTAAGTTCAGTTAAAAATCAAGTTGTCGAATGTTGTTTTTAGGCAGCCCTTCCGCTCGTAAAATTGGCGCTAAGCAATATTCCTACTCTATTTTTTTCGAATTTGGTAGTAGCGGAGTAATTACCTATAATGTGATATATTCATGAACTTGCATCTTATAGATGTGCATATAGAGATCGGGCATATTTACGCATTTGCTCTGCTGCCAAACGCATTTAAGTTTAAATGTTTAGGAGACAACGGGCATGAAAAACAGATGAAGAAAAAGCTTACGTAAAAAAAAGCCGATTTCACACGCGAGGAAGCCTCGGTGACTGACTTTTTCTCTCTTCAACTCACAAGATAACGATTTTGTTCATGACCTAATTATAGGTTAACAGACGTCGTGAAAAGGAAAGACAGACAACAAGCAAATCAAAATATTTTATAAAAGCGAAAAAAAAAAAAAAATAGAGAGAGAAAAAACCGAATTAGCAAAAAAAAAAGAAAGAAAGTAAAATAAAAAGAGATGAAGATTGAATATAAATAAAGAAAAAGAAGAGAAGAAAAAAGAAGAGAAGAAAAAAGAAGAGAAGAAAAAAGAAATGAACACGGAAGAAGATTAAGTAAACAGAAAAAAAAATGGCGACGAAAGAAAAAAAAAGTAATGAAAGCGGAAAAAAGTTAAAAAAATAAACAAAACAAAAAGAAATAAAAGCAAAAGAAAAAATGGAAGAAAAAAGAATGAAATTAGAAAGAAAAAGAAGTTGAATAAAAAATAATGACAAAAGAAGAAAAAAGAATGAAAAAGAAATAGAGATGGAAGAAAAAAGTAGAACAATACGAAAAAGAATTTTTTTTAAAAATCATATCACTCTGAGCAAGGCGGTAACGCCACTGATGTGCAAGGGGCTACGTAAGAGTGAAAAGATTAGAAGAGAGAAAGCCGGAAACCACATCCTAAACAGGGAACAAGGGATGAGCCTCTACACCTGTTCAATAGACGTGGGTGGAGTGTGAACCGGGCGATAGTTTAGTCTAAAAGTGGGTGAATAAAGAAGTTGAAGAAAATTTAGAAAAAAAAATGATATTGAAGGAGAAAAGAAAAAAGAGGACGAAATAAAATCGGAAGAAGAAAAAGAAGAAAAGAAATGAAGTCGGGAAAAGAAAAAGAAAAAAAAGAAGAAAAACAAATGACATCGGAAGAAAAAAGAAGTAGAAGAAAAAAAGAGAAATAAGACCGAAAGAAAAAGAACGAAAAAGAAAAAAAAAAAATGAAACGAATGCTGATGCAAAATGGAGGCCTTTTCTTTCTTGATTAATGCGCGCCAATAAAGATTGGCGTAGGAACACAAATGACAATAGCTGTCCTTGGTTTGTCATACACTGCAATTATATCTCTGAGCAAGCTATTGTTAGTTGCGCACTAGTTAAGTCCAATGCCAGCTCATCGACATTTGAGGATTGCCACAGCTTCTTTAAATATAATTAAAATTTACACAACGAAATAATCAGATTGTACGCGGGTCACCAGATGAGAATGGGAGTGAGTTCACTTTAGAGCATTGATACTCACCTATCCAGCATTCAAAATAAAACTATTAAATTGGGGTTATTTAGTGATGCTTACACGATATTTATAACTTAGCGAACCGGCTTCTTCTATGTGCTGTGTCTCTTCAGAACAAGAACGATTATGGCTCTCCACAACTTTCTATGCTTTGCTGCTCTCAGTAAGGTGTCTTTTCACCATTCCTCGCACACCCTGTTCTGCCATCCATCTACACAAGCTTGTTAGGCAGGTTTCTCGAAGTTGTCTCACTCCTTCCTTCAATCTATCCTGTGTATATTAAATTCTCCAAACCTTCTTTCTTCATTATGTTCCTTGGAAATTTTAAATGTCTATAAGCATAAACGTCCTTTTTGTTTCCATTTTCCATAAAACTGCCTTATTCTTAGTATTTATTTTTGAAATGAATAATTTTCAATATCTTGGTATTATTTCGAACTGGTGTTCTCATCTTGGTTGATATAGATGTTATTATAAACACAACGTTTCGACCAAGTACCCTCTGGTCATCATCAGGTGTCCATTGATTGGCTGATATGGATTATCTGTTGATTATTGTGATATATCCTGTGAAATCTGTTATTGTCCTTTCTTGTCGGATTTGGTGCGTCACTACCAGATCCAAGGATTGAATTCATGTCCACTAAATGATAGTGACACATGTATATCCAACTGCTATATCCACTACGCCACCGTAATTTTTGGAGTCTTTTATATTCAATGTCAAATCCAACAATAGATAATTGTCAAACAACACGGCCGAGTGGCTTCTCTACCCTAGGAGAAGGAAATTTTTTAATTCAAAACCAGTTAAGAGCAAAAATAGCAACATATTCCGTAACCGTATTTGTTACGAAAACTACATTAACGACGCCTACCGTAGTGAGGCTGTGGCTCTATACATGACAGAGGCACCTAATGTTGTTAAAAGATACAAAAGAGGAAAATTTTGTTTTATGAAAATAGAAAGTACAAGGAATTTCATCTTTACAGTCAGAAAGTGACAGGTGTAATTTCTGAGGCACATAATGAGAAAAGAAAACTTCGAGAATTTAACACTTACAGTACCCACTAAAGGCAAAAAAGCAAGAGGAAACAGCGAGTAACCTACTGAAGAGTTAATGCGAATTGATGCTAGAACAAGTATCTTCTATTTGCCATGTTCCTTCAGGACGTGGGTAATCGTGACTCTCCACAGCTTCCTTACCTTTGTAGCCCTTAGCAATGTTTGTCTAGTCCCCCTCCACTCCCTATTTCGCAATCCATTCAAGCAAGCTCGTTAGGTGGGTGGCTCGTTAGGTGGGTGGCTCGTTAGGTGGGTGGCTCGTTAGGTGGGTGGCTCACCGTCGTCCACTGTCTATTTCTTTTTCCTTCATATATGTCATGTAAGAGTGAAAGTCTTCGAAATGTAAGTGTCGAGAATACCATGGATGGATCATGTGGGCAATGACGAAGTTTTTAAGGAAGATAGAAACGATAAGGACATAAGCTTAGAATTAGAAAAAAAGAAAAAAAAAAAGAAAGAAAAAAGACTGTTGAACTATCAGTCCTTAAAAGCTAAATCCACTGCTAGGAAGGTTGGGTCACTGTGTCTGGCCAGGATTTTTTTTCTGACTGAATCTATCCTGCACATATACAAATCAGCCATCTGTCCGTGCATGGAATACTGCTGACATATATGGTCAGACGTCCCCGCTATTCATCTCAGTGTTTTTGACAGGCTCCAAAGGAGAATCAGTAATGTGATAGGTACCGATTTAGCGGCTCGACTCCAGCCTTTTTCTCACCGACGGGATGTGGCTTCCCTCTGTCTGTTCTACAAATATTTTCATGGCTTCTGCTCCGACGAACCTAAGTCATTGGTGCCCCTGCCACATGAGTTTACTCGTGGAACCAGGCTGGCAACTGGGTCCCACCCATTCACAGTTAGATCAACCAAATGTAACCGACAATTCTACTACTGCAGCTTCTTTTCTCGCACTTTCCGCCTGTGGAACTCTCTTCCATATACTTGCTTTCCTGACGGCTACAACCTCCAGGAATTTAAATGCAACGTCAATACCCATCTATTAACCACTTGACTCCAGTTCTTTCTACATCACCCTTTATATCTTTTTCTTTCTCTCTACCTTTGCAACTGTCATCACACCTGTGTCCCCATCCTTCTCTTGCTCCTTTCTCTGACACCCCTTGTATTTCGTATTTCTCTTTACTCTCTTCCTATCTAATCTTTTTCTCTTATGTAGCCCCTGCGCATAAGTATCGTTACCACCTTGCATGGGATGAAACGATTAAAAAAATCATAAGGAGGAAAGAGGGCTTGGGAATTTGGACACTCACAGGGTATATTGAAGGCAAGAAAGGCAGTGGGAAAAACAGAGTAACCTACTTACCGAGCTTGTGTACATGGAAAGTAGTCGGGTGCCCCTGCTATTTACCTCGGAGTTCTTGACAAAATCCAACGGAGAATCTGTAATGTGATCGATCTCGACTTGGCAGCTAGGCTGCAGTCGCTCTCTCACCGTGACGTGGCTTACTTGTGTCTCTTCTACAAATACTTTCATGGTTTCTGCTCCAATGAACTTAGCTCACTGGTGCCCCCTATGTATTAATTTACTCGATCTACTAGATTAGTGGGATGTGCGTTGTGGTACAGTGGATATCGGCTCGGAACGAGTTCGGGGAGCCGAGTTCGAATTTCAGTTGAATCCATTGTATTCACTTACGCGCAAATACCCTTGGGAAAGGTATTAATCCGTCTCTTCCTTCCAGTTATGGGTTAAATAACAGGACAGATTGGGTTCTATAGCCTTGGTCGGCAACCAGTCCACCGCAGAAAGCAATAGCAACCTACTGCGGGATAATATTCTGCCCAGTCAGTCATGTCTCTTTCGAGACATGATCGCCCAAGCGTGTATCACATGTGGCGCTTAACTAACTGACTGAAGCGTTACACTAAATACACAGTCAGTCAGTCAGTCAGTCAGTCAGTCAGTCAGTTAAGTGCCACGCGTGTTACAGGCTCGGACGATCATGTCTCTTTAAAAGGGATGTGCGTTGTGGTACAGTGGATATCGGTTCGGAACGAGAAACCGGGGCGTCGAGTTCGAATTCCAGTTGAATCCATTGTATTCACTTACGCGCAAATACCCTTGGGAAAGGTATTAATCCGTCTCTTCCTTCCAGTTATGGGTTAAATAACAGGACAGATTGGGTTCTATAGCCTTGGTCGGCAACCAGTATACCGCAGAAAGCAATGGCAACTTACTGCGGGATAATATTCTGCCCAGTCAGTCATGTCTCTTTCGAGACATGATCGCCCAAAGCGTGTATCACGTATGGCACTTAACTAAAGGTCCCACCCTTTTACAGTGAAACCAATAAAATGTAACCGCAATTTTTACTTTAATAGCTACTTTTTTGCACTTCCCGCCTGTGGAATTTCCTTCCGTATACTTGCTTCCCCGATAGCTACAATCTCCAAGAATTTAAATGTAAGGTCAGTAGTCATTTCCTATCTCACTGACTCGCATCCTTTCTCTTAAGCTCTTTTCACCATCCACTCTACCCTCATCACACCAGTGTTACTCTTCTCCTGACACCCCCTATAACCTACCCCTCTTTCTCATTACTTCCCCCCTATGTTACCCCCTTTGCAACAGATACAGTAAAACTGTCTTGCTTGGGGTGATGTGAGTAAAAAAAAAAATGGAAAGTAGATCTGGGAATAGGAAGGAAAGTAAAAATGCAAGGTAAAAGGACAGGAAACATGAGTCAGATACTTAAATGATAGATCATTTGAGATTAGGATGTGGGATGGGGTGCAGTGAATATTGGCTCGGAACGAGAAATCGGAAAGCCGCGTTCGAATTTCAGTTGCGTTCACCTTTTTTTTTTTAAAAATCATATCACCCCGAGCAAGGCGGTAACGCTACTGATGTGCAGGGGGCTATGTAAGAGTGAAAAGATTAGAAAAGAAAACCGGAAACCACATCCTAAACAGGGAACAAGGGATGAGCCTCTTCACCTGTTCAATAGACGTAGGTGGAGTACGCGCAAATACCCTTGGGAAATGTATTAATCTGTCTCATCCCTCCAGTTATGAGTTTAATAACAGGACAGATTCTATAGCCTTGTCTGGCAACCAGTCTACCGCAGAAAGATATAGCAACCTACTGCGGGATAATTTTCTGCCCAGTCAGTCAGGTCTCGAAAGAGACATGATCGCCCAAAGCGTGTATCACGTATGGTACTTAACTGAATGAATATAATTGATGGAAACATAATTAAAACATCTACTGGTCATAAAATTGGGGATCGGTTTTCTATTGGTATGAAGTAATAAATTGACCCCCCTTTAATAATATTTAATATAATAATGCAATATAATCTATCTTTTCTTCTTCCAGCTATGAGTTAAATAACAAGACAGATTGGGTTCTATAAACTTAGTTGGCAACCAGTCTACCGTAGAAAGAAATGGCAGCCTACTGCGGGAAAATGTTTGCCCAGTCAGTCATGTCTTGAAAGAGACATGATCGTCTAAGCGTGTATTCACGTATGACACTTAACTGAACTGACATTTGAGACTGTATTTGGTATAGTTATAGTAACGGAACTTATCGGTCCGGCATTTTATATTAGATAAAATATTGATTCTCGTTATTTATTTGTTTCACTGATTTGATTTTCACAGAGCTCTATAGATCGACCAGGGTGAATTCGTCCATATGAAATCAATAAATTGGGCGTAAAGTTACGCTTTATCACAAAATGTTTAGAATGCCACAAAGGTAAAGTTGGTAATATCAAATTTTTAATTTAATAATGGATGCCACAAAGGTGAACGAGCCAATGTTTTTGATACCACAATTTATCAATGCAATGGAGATTTTAATAAGATAAAAAAACGAAATTCCGAGGTGGGTAGAGAGTTGACCGTTGTGGTACTTTAAGCTTGAATTATTCTTTTGAAGGTACAGCCTGGTCTGTTTTGAAAAAAAAATTTGCCGTTTTGTTAATTTTAAAATTTTACTTAAAGTGCTTACATCTCCATTGACAGTTATGACAAATGTTGAGACTAGCTTCATTCTTTAGTGTCATCAGTTCAAACATTTACAACCAAGACCCACTTTGCTATAGCCACAGAGTTGAATCGCTCTCATTGCCTACTTATTTCATTAATAAGAAGAACGTTCTACTCAGACAGCTTCTTCCCACGAACCAGTACTTTTTACAAGATACTCCCAAGAGAATGCTTCCTCGATTGATATCATTCTCAAACCCTTCGTATTCTATTGGTAAGAAAGAAATCCCACTCAGTGATACTTTTTACAAGATACTCCCAAGAGAATGCTTCCTCGATTAATATCATTCTCAAACCCTTCGTATTCTATTGGTAAGAAAGAAGTTCCACTCAGTCATCTTTTTATCGAGAAGTGCTACTTTTTACATCATGCTCCCGAGAGGATGCTTCTAAGATTACTCTTATTTTCATTCTACTAATATTCTGGCAAGAAGGAAGTTCCATACAGACATTGTTTTTTTTTTTTTCCGAGAACCGCAACAGATTACAGAGAGGATATTTTCTCGAATACTTCCATACTCATGAGAGTCGGTTTCACAAGGTAGCAGTTTATGGGAAGAAACCGTTCAAGTAGAACTTATATCTCACCGTGGAATGAGGGTGATTCGCTACAATGTGCGTGGTATGGCGGATCTTTGCCGTGAAGGTTAGAACTAGTGGAACTACGGAATGTAGTTCGTCTGAGAACTTTTCATGAAAATAAGATAGAGCAGGGAGAGGCTTGAGACGTTTCGTCTGTGAGGAAATGGGTTGTAGGGTGAAAAATAATTCGCCACCTACAAGGATACAGAGATGGGCATACGTCTATTGAACAGGTGAAGAGGCTCATCCCTTGTTTCCTGTTTAGGATGCGGTTTCCGGTTTTCTCTTTTCCAATCTTCTCACCTTTTTTTTCAATTGGAGTAGATAGACTAAACTATCGCCCGGTTCACACTCCACCCACCTCTATTGAACAGGTGAAGAGACTCATCCCTCGTTTCCTGTTTAGGATGCGGTTTCCGGTTTTCTCTTTTCCAATCTTCTCACGTTTTTTCAATTGGAGTAGATAGACTAAACTATCGCCCGGTTCACACTCCACCCACGTCTATTGAACAGGTGAAGAGGCTCATCCCTTGTTTCCTGTTTAGGATGCGGTTTTCTCTTTTCCAATCTTTTCACTCCTATGTAGCCCACTGCACATCAGTGGCGTTACCGCCTTGCTCGGGGTGATATGATTAAAAAAAAAATCGAGAGTGGAAAGCCAAGACTGGTTAGTTCCTGTTTAGGTAGTACACCATTTTAAGTTTGATCGGACTGTTGTAAAGTTTGAGGATAGTAAGTGGAGTTACGAACTTTCTGCAGCGCCAAAAGGAACCAACCATTTTCCCCAACATCTTTAGCTCGAGGTCTGGGTTGAGTTTATGCCTAAATAGGCGCTCAAGTCATGGGCCCTTCTTTAGGAAACATCCATTCATCGCGATTTGTGAAAGTACAGGGCCATTTCGGCAATGGTGGAATGACACTATTTTAATTTACGAGGCATTGAACTTTGTAAATAACATTTATCAATCCTTCCCAAACCGCTTTGTCTTTTGATAACGCACGAATGTACTGCGGGTCTTCTAATCCTTTTAAAGATTTCATCGGGTTAAATTGAATTTTATTAACAGTTCTTCTAATGCCGTTGCTTTACGGTTGTTCGTACAATATCTCTGCATTTTATTTTTCCATTTTGTATTTTACCATTACAAATAAGAAGTGTTGGTAATTTAGTATAAATAGAAAGTGTTGGTAATTCTAGTATAAATAGAATGTATTGGTAATTTTAGTATGAATAGGAAGTGTTGGAAATTTTAGTATAAATAGGAAGTGTTCGTAATTTTAGTATAAATAAGAAGTGTTAGTAATTTTAGTATAAATAGGAAGTATTAGTAATTTTAGTAAAAATAAAAAGTGTTGGTAATTCTAGTATAAATAGAAAGTGTTGGTAATTTTAGAATAAATCCAAAGTGTTGGTAAATTTAGTATAAATAGGGAGTGTTCGTAATTTTAGTATAAATAGGAAGTGTTAGTAATTTTAGTATAAATAGAAAGTGTTGGTAGTATTAGTATAAATAGGAAGTGTTGGTAATTTGAGAATAAATAAGAAGTGTTGGTAATTTCACTATGAAAACGAAGTGTTCGTAATTTTAGTATAAATAGAAAGTGTTTGAAACGTTAATATAAATAGGAAGTGTTGGTAATTTTAGTATAAATAGGAAGTGTTGGTAGCTTCAGTATAAATAGGAAGTCTTGGTAGTTTTAGTACAAATAGGAAGTGTTGGTAATTTTCGTATAAATAGGAAGTGTTGGTAATTTTAGTATAAATATTAAGAGTTCGTAATTTATTATAAATAGGAAGTGTTGGTAATTTTAGTATAAATAGGAAGTGTTGGTAGCTTCAGTATAAATAGGAAGTCTTGGTAGTTTTAGTACAAATAGGAAGTGTTGGTAATTTTAGTATAAATAGAAAGTGTTGGTAATTTTTGAATAAATAGGAAGTGTTGGTAATTTTACTATAAATACGAAGTGTTCGTAATTTTAGTATAAATAGAAAGTGTTGGAAACGTTAGTATAAACAGGTAGTGTTGGTAATTTTTGTATAAATAGAAAGTGTTGTTAATTTTAGTATGAATAAAAAGTTGTCGTAAGTTTAATATAAATAGGATGTGTTGCTCATTCTAGTATAAATAGGAAGTGTTGGTAATTTTAGTATAAATAGGAAGTGTTCGTAATTTTAGTATAAATAGGAAGTTGTCGTAATTTTAATATAAATAGGAAGTGTTCATAATTTTAGTATAAATAGGAAGTGTTTGTAATATTTGTATAAATAAGAATTGTTGGTAATTTTAGTATGGATTGGAAGTGTGGTAATTTTAGTATAAATAGGAAGTGTTCGTAATTTTAGTATAAATAGCAAGTGTTGCTAACTCTAGCGTGAATAATAAATGTTGGTAATTTTAGTACAAATAGCAAGTGTTCGTAATTTAAGTATAAGTAGGCAGTGTTCGTAATTTTACTATGAATAGGAAGTGTTTGTAATTTTAGTATAAAAAGAAAGTGTTGGTAACTTTAGTTTAAATATGAAGTGTTGGTAATTTTAGTATACATAGAAAGTGTTGGTAATTTTAGTATAAATAGAAAGTGTTGGTAATTTTAGTACATATAAATTGTTGTTAATGTTAGTATAATTGGAAAGTGTTGGTAATTTTGCTATAAATAGGAAGTGTTGGTAATTTTAGTATAATTAGGAAGTGTTTTTAATTTTAGTATAAATAGAAAGTATTGGTAATTTTAGTATAAATAGTAAGTGTTGGTAATTTTAGAATAAATAGAAAGTGTTGGTAACTTTAGTATGAATAGGAAGTGTTGTAAACTTTAGAATAAATAGGAAGTGTTTGTAATTTTAGTATAAATAGAAAGTGTTGCTAATGTTAGTATAAATAGGAAGTGTTCGGAATTTTAGTATTAATAGGAAGTGTTCGTTATTTTAGTATAAAGATGAAGTGTTGGTAATTTTACTATAAATAGGAAGTGTTGGTAATTTGCTATAAATAGGAAGTGTTCGTAGTTTCAGTATAAGTAAGAAGTGTTGGTAATTTTACTATAATAATGAAGTGTTGGTAATTTTAGTATAAATAGGAAGTGTTGGTAATATTGCTATGAATATGAAGTTTTGGCAATTTTTATATAAAAATTTAATGTTGGCATTTTTTAAAAATTGGTATCACCCTGTGCAAAACAGTAAGGCGACTAAGACAGAAGGGGTTACATGGTGTTTAAGAATTAGGAACAAAAACATTAATAATGAGCGGGAAAAGGAAAGAGTAATTAGGAGGACAGTAGATATCGATCGGCGTTGTTTTTAATGTTTTGCAGGTTTTTTTTTGTTTTTTTTTTATTCACATCACCCTAAGCAAGGCGGTAAGGCCACTGGTGTGCATGGGGCTACGTAAGAGTGAATAGATTGGAAAAGAGAAAGCCAGAAACCACGTCCTAAACAGGGAACAAGGGATGAGCCTCTACGCTTGTTTAATAGACGTGGGTGGAGTGTGAACCGGGCGATAGTTCAGTCTATCTACTCCAATTAAAAAAAAAATAAACAAAAAAGAAAGTGAAAAGATTGGAAAAGAGAAAGCCGGAAACCACACCCTAAACTGGGAACAAGGGATGAGCCTCTACACCTGTTCAATAGACGTGGGTGGAGTGTGAACCGGGCGATAGTTCAGTCTATCTACTCCAATTGAAAAAAAATAAACAAAAAAGAAAGTGAAAAGATTGGAAATTTGGCTGGAAAGTATGGAAACATTTTACTATAAAATGTATTTTTGTACTTTCATAGTGTTTCGTTTTGGGATTCATTATTTGCCCATAACTGTGACCATAACAGGTTCTACCAACTCGGGCCAGGCTGAACCTGGGAACAACGGCAATCAAGAGGTAGTTTCAGGCTCCTCAAAACGTTCAATCTCCCGATTAGGGACCTTATTGACGGATGTAGTTAATCGTCATGTCCAGATCTACTTAGAAAACAGTGAAGGAAAAGTTTCATAATTAAACGAAGACGTCATACAATAAAGAAATCAGGAGAAAAAATTCTTCTTCTTTTATGTACCTTGTCCATTCAGGACGTAGGCGATCATGGCCTTCCACGTCTCCCTATCTCTGGTGGCTCTTAGCACGCCTTCTCCTGTAACGTCTCTCAGCCCCCGTTCTGTCATCCACCTGCTCAGGCCTTTTAAATATGTTATCCGCTGCTTTCCTCTGTCTCTTTTTCCCTCTATCTGGCCTGTTAGTATCAGGTTCTCCAAGCCCTCCTACCTCATTGAATGTCCCAGGAACTTTAGTTGTCTCTTCCTGATGCTCAATATAATTTCCTTTTCGTTGCCATCATTTCCAAAACCTCGTCATGCTCGGTCCACGATATCCGCAGTATCCTTCTGTAGGACCACATTTCAGCTGCTTCAAGTTTTCCCTTCATCTTTGTTAATATTGTCCAACATTCACTGCTATATTGAAGAACTGACATCACATAGCAATTCAGTACTCTCTTCTTTGTTTCTAGTGAAAGTTTCCTGTGTCTTAATACTTTACTCAGCTTCTGGAACGCGTATTTCGCCTTTCCGATTCGCCTTTGGATCTCTGTGTCACACTTTCCGTCTTCAGTTAGACCACTTCCCAGATATTTGAATTTTCGTACCTGTTTGATTTTAACACCCCCACCTGTATTTGGCACTTTGGGCTGCTCTTTTTGCTGATGACCATCCTGGTTTTAAAAACTACAACAAACACCAACAGCGGTAGAACTTCATAAAGGATGAAATAGGAAAGATGTCACCGGGGGGGGGGGGACGAAAATCAGATCACTAATAGCATCATACGTGATACAGAAAGAGATCAAAGAGTTGAAAAATCAACGGAATCGATCATTGAAGACTAGCAGTATAGCCCGGCGTTGCTCGGGTGTAATGAAAGCTTTAAAACTAATCCATGGTCCTGGAGCTCAGACTCTTTGGACGTTGGCACGAAAGACTAAAAAGCAATAGTTGTTTCCACTTAAAGCGAAAGAAAAATGAATGGATGTAAGTCAAATTTTGATTTCCTGGTATCGATATCAAATAAGTTTTTTCGTCGTAAACTGAATTTTGCAGGCTAAATAAGTCCTCTGAGTAAATGGTATCATGGCTGAGACTAAGAACTACAATTATACCTATTTAGAGCCAAACTCGAAGCAAAAACTAAAATAAAAGGGCTGAAAAATGCAGACATACAGGCGGATAAACAGACACACACACAAACATCTTGCCTAATATATATATATATATATATATATATATATATATATATATATATATATATATATTATCGATTTTCTGCACTATTGTAAGAACTGCAACCTTGAAACTTCTGAATATCGTTTCTCATGTCTTTGTGTATGAGTGTATCAAATTTGATTAAAATCGGACCATTCCTTCTATAACCCGATTTTTTCAATTATCGATTTTCGATATTTATCAGGGGTACCTCGACACAAAACCTAGCTAAGAACACTCGCAGACGCTTATAGTACAACTGTGTAAATTTTCAAGAAAATTTGTTCAGCCGTTTCGGAGTCTATAGGTAACGGATACACACACACACACACACACACACACACACACACACACACACACAAAGACAAAGTTCCATTTATAAATAATTTTAGATAATAACTAAGAAAACAAAAGACAACAAGGAGAAAGAAAGTAGTGAAAAAAAATCTTTATCCTGAATTAAAAATGTTCGAAGCAGTGAAAATGTTAAATCGGAAGAAGTTCGAAAATCCAATTGTTCAAAATTAAGATGGGAAACATATCTTCAATTTTAGAAAATTATATGAGACAGAGAGAAGCTGTGGCGATAGAGAAACAAATAAATTGTTGACGAAGGGAGATGGTTAATGTTTATTTAATTCGGCCTTGTGTCATACATAACCGAACTCCCTACAACTTACAAGTTTTATCCAGACTCATCATCAGAATTATCAGAACGTTTTCATCGGAAGGTTGGTTGTTGGCACGTTGGAATGTGTGGAATTGTGTGGAACAATGTGGAATAGCGTAAGAATAAAATATACATTTTTCATGTTAAAATAGAAACAATTCTTTCTGTTAACTATTTGTCTTTCCTTTCTTTCTTTGATTCTTTCTTACCGTTAACTATTTCTTCTTTCTTTCTTTCTTTCTTTCTTTCTTTCTTTCTTTCTTTCTTTCTGTTAACTATTTCTTTCTTTCAATGTTTCTTTCTTTCATTCTTTCTTTCTGTTAACTATTTCCTCTTTTTCTTTCTTTCTTTCTTTCTTTCTTTCTTTCAATGTTTCTTTCTTTCATTCTTTCTTTCTGTTAACTATTTCCTCTTTTTCTTTCTTTCTTTCTTTCTTTCTTTCTTTCTTTCAATGTTTCTTTCTTTCATTCTTTCTTTCTGTTAACTATTTCCTCTTTTTCTTTCTTTCTTTCTTTCTTTCTTTCTTTCTTTCTTTCAATGTTTCTTTCTTTCATTCTTTCTTTCTGTTAACTATTTCCTCTTTTTCTTTCTTTCTTTCTTTCTTTCTTTCTTTCTTTGTTTCAATGTTTCTTTCTTTCATTCTTTCTTTCTGTTAACTATTTCCTCTTTTTCTTTCTTTCTTTCTTTCTTTCTGTTAACTATTTCTTTCTTTCTTTCTTTCTTTTAATCTATTAACTATTTCTTCTTTTTCTTTCTTTCTTTTAATGTTTCTTTCTTTTATTCTATCTTTCTGTTAACTGTTTCTTTCTTTTCTTTCTTTCTTTCTTTCTTTCTTTCTTTCGTTAACTATTTCTTTCTTTCTTTCTTTTAATCTATTAACTATTTCTTCTTTTTCTTTCTTTCTTTTAATGTTTCTTTCTTTTATTCTATCTTTCTGTTAACTGTTTCTTTCTTTTCTTTCTTTCTTTCTTTCTTTCTTTCTATTAACTATTTCTTATTTTTCTTTCTTTCTTTCTTTCTTTCTTTCTTTCTTTCTGTTAACTATTTCTTTCTTTCTTTCTTTCTTTCTTTCTTTCTTTTAATCTATTAACTATTTCTTCTTTTTCTTTCTTTCTTTTAATGTTTCTTTCTTTTATTCTATCTTTCTGTTAACTGTTTCTTCTTTTCTTTCTTTCTTTCTTTCAATGTTTTTTCTTTTATTCTTTCTTTATGTTAAATATTTATTCTTTTTCTTTCTTTCTTTTTTCTGTTACCTATTTATTCTTTTGTTTTCTTGATTTCTTTCTTTTTGTTACTTTTATTTTCTTTTTTCTTGCAATGAGAAGCGGAATACACTGAATTGATAATGAAATATTATGCACCGGAGCCATGACTGTTATCCCGTCTCACACTTCTCTGTTCATATTTGTGGCATGACAGTGACAACACTTTTAACAAACTATCTGGCTTTTAGGCAGACAGGATACACTGAAGACATGGGGTGCTGGATAATGTTTAATTAATTCGGCCTTGTGTCATACATAACCGAACTCCCTTTATGTTGAAGCTTTAGGGAGATGGTTAATGTTTGATTAATTTGGCCTTGTGTCATACATAATCGAACTCCCTTCAACTTACAAGTTTTATCCAGAATTATCATCAGAATTATCAGAAGTTTTTCATCATCGGAAGGTTCGTTGGTAGCAGGCTGAAATGTGTGAATAAGTGTGGAATAGTGTGGAATAAAAATATACATTTTGAATGTTGAAATAGAAATTTATTAATGCAAAGGATAACAAGAATATGTAGCTGTAAATGTTCTATGGGAAAGTTAAAGGTATCAAGAGTTCGTACAAATGTTCGTAGTAGTAATTTGTTGAAAGAGTATATGCGTACGTACGTATGTATGCGTTTGTTTCGGTAGGAATGTTTTTGAATGGATAAGAAGTAAAATGAATCAGCACACGAGAAGGAAAGAGAAAGAGGACGAATGTCCGAGTTGACTTGAAGCTTCTCTTGTTACATTTTATTGGTATCTCTCGCTGCTCCCACCTGAGGGACTGACTGACACTGACCGAAGTCCTTTTATTGTAATCTAGATTTTTCGCACTTGTTCGCGAAGTCCTTTTTAGTCTTGCAAGTCGCTTCTATTGGTCAGAAAATCAGTTTAGCACCAACTTGCGAAGTCCTGTTTCGACTTTTTCTTTAAGCACATGGTCAATCCTTTTTCTATTTCGAAAAAAAAAAAAACAGGATTTCACACGTCATTGTGAATTTTCGTAAAAGTGAAGAAAAGAGTTGATTTTAATTCTTAATTTCCTATCCACTACAAAATAAAACGTAAATAGCTATACAGCCTTTGAGATTTCACTCGCCCGATCGACTCAGACGATTAAAAACTTTTTTTTTAATCACCCCGAGTAAGGCGGTAACGCCACTGATGTGCAGGGGGCTACGTAATAGTGAAAAGATTGGAAAAGAGAAAGCCGGAAACCACATCCTAAACAGGGAACAAGGGATGGGCCTCTTAACCTGTTCAATAGACGTGGGTGGAGTGTGAACTGAGCGATAGATAGATCTATCTACTCCAAAATTGGACGATTAAAGTTTATTGCTTTACTCGCCTGCGGGTCGATTAAAAATCTCGCAATAAAAAAGGAAATCTGATTCTTTTACAACCCGAAAATATGCTAGAAATTCACAAGTTACAATGATATTATTGAAGTCTTGGCTTTTATTGTGCCGGTCAGTGTAAACATTCGTTTAATTAACGCTTCCAGAGTGGAGCCAAATGTCTCTGTTGTCCAGATTAAAGCTCACCTGGAAAAATATTATCCTATATTTCCTCCCCGCTTACGAAAAGTAAAAACAAACATTTGAAAGGAAGAAAAAAACATGCACACTTCTTTCAACCATGCACCGAAAAACAAATTATACAAGTAATTTTTTATAGAAAATCGTTGAGAATTTAGGTACCTCCACTCATTTGTCAAAAAAAAAAAAACTAAAAAGAAAAACAAAGACAAAAAAAGCAAACACTAAAAACAACATATCATAATGTTAAAAGGGCTCAAACTTAATAAAGATAAAGTTTTATCATCAAAATGTTGATGTTATTATTAAGAGGAAAGATCAAATTTTGTTATTATTTTTAAAACTTTTAAAATCCTTTCTAACACGTTCGAAATTTTAATTAAAATTTCATTTTTTGTTTTCTGTCAGCGATTCACGCTATATTTACGTAAGGCGACTATTAAGAAAATGGAGTCGGTCGAGTAAAATGATTTTGGGGCGAGTAAATTTTTCCTCGCTCTCGACCGCCGGGAAACTGATCTCTTTTTCACATCTCAAAGGCTAGCTATATATAATGTTTGTATGTCTTCAACTAGAGATAAAATGTGATGTTGGTAATTTTACTATTATTGTTGGTAATTTTTTTTTCTAGAAAAAGATGTATAGCAGATATTCTTACTATAAAATTGTAATTTTATAATTGCATAGTGTTTTGTTTTTATTTGGGGGTTTACTTTACCAATAGCTGGGACCCTAACAGGTGCTACCACACTGGATCAATGTGGACTCGAAAACAAGAGCAATTATGAGGTGATTTGATTCTCCTCGAAAACTCCTAATTACTAGAGGTGGTCATATGAGTGTTTTATATTGTAGTTTTGTTAAAGTTATATTTTGGTATATAGTTTGATTTAAGAAATTATAGAATATTATATGGATTAATATTATGAAAGTGTTCTTTCATGTTGGTTGCTTGGTTGATTTTGTTTAGCGGCATAGCAATCTCCATAAGTTATTTAATGTTGAGATCTAAATATATTTCTGCTAAATATATTTTGAACACAATTTTATAGCTTCAACTGCAGAGAGTGAGTTAATAAAAGAATGTCAGGGTTCTTGCTGATTGAGAAGAAAAGCTGATCTATTATTCTGAGATGTCAGAAGTTGTCCTGAAGTGTTACAGACCTACCTATGTACCTACCCAGAGCAGGCAAGAGACTGAGACCAGGATCTGCGTCTTCACTTCTTTCTGTAGTGTTTATTTTCACCTTTTGTTTCCTTGTGAGCATGCAATGGGCCTTTTCCAGTTTTTGTGCACATTGACATAGACAGAAATATAAATGCAACATAGAGTTATTTAATACCGAAATTTAAATATCTTAAAGGCAATTGTTATGTCTTCAACTACGGATAAAATGTAATGTTGGTAATTTTATTAACAATAAGTGTAGTTGGTATTTTTTTTATATATAAAAAAAATGTATGGCAGGTATTCTTACTATAAAAATGTAATATTATAATTTCATAATGTTTTGTTTTTGTTTATGAGTTTATTATACTCGTAGCTGGGACCCTAAAAGGTGCTACTACTCTGGATCAATGTTAACTTGAGGCGGTGATATGTGTGTTTTATATTGTAGTTTTATTTTGGAATACAGTTTGATGTATGAAATAGTAGAATATTATATGGATTAATGTCATGAAATGTTCATTTATGCTGGTTACTTTATAAGTTGATTTTGTTTAGCGGCATATCAATTTGTATGGGTTATTTAATGTCGAAATCTAGATATTTTGAACATAATTTAATTGCTTCAACTAAATATCCCGACTTGGTAGCTCAAATACAGTCACTTTCTCACCGGTGCAATGTGGCTTCCCTGTGTCTCTTTTACAAATACTTTCACGGCTTCTGTTCTGATGAACTTAGCTCACTGGTGCCATCTATATATGAATTTACTCGAGCAACAAGATTAGCAACTAGGTCGCACCCTTTTACTGTGAAACCAATAAAATGGAAACGCAAATTCTACTCCATCAGCTTCTTTTCTTGTACTTTTTGCCTGTGGAATTCCCTTCCATTTACTTGCTTCCGTGACAGCTACAGTCTCCAAGAATTTAAATGTAAAGTCAATAGTCATCTCCTATCTCACTAACCTACATCCTCTCTCTCATGCTCCTTTCTTCGTCCACTCCACTCTCATCAGTATTCTCATCCATAACTTACCCACTTCCTGACACCCCCTATAACCTGTCACTCATTTTCATAACTTTCCTCCTATGTAAACCCTGCAAAACAGTGGCAGTAAAATGCCTTGCTTGGAGCAATATGATTATAAAAAATAAATAAAAAAATTCTATACTATTATAATGTGGATATAAAGTGGGGGGTCAATTTTACATTACAATCAATATATGAACTGATCCCTCACTTTATGACCATATTCATTCTTCTTTTACCCACTTCCTGACATTCTTTATAACCAGTAAAATGCCTTGCTTGAGGTGACATGATTATAAACAATAATGTTCTGAACGCCATTACATAACTTCAACTACAGATAAAATCTGTTGTTTGGCATTTTGCTTTAAAATTGTATCGTTGGTAATTCTATAAAATTGTATTGCTGACCAATTTTACTATAAACAACTATTTTTTTATACCTTTGTAGTGCCTTGTTTTTGTTTGAATGTTCACTATTTTTCCATAGCTGGCACCCAAACAGGTGCTACAACTCTGAGAGAGAGGGCCCTGGGAACAACAACAATTAAGTGGTTGTCCCAAGATTCTCAAAATCCCCAATCTCCCGATCAGAAGCCTTGCTGTCGGATGTAGTTTATCGTCATACCCGTCATACTATAGTGGCAATAGAAGGCTAACAAGGAGAATTCAATGCTTAAATTTTGGGTGCGTTGTCCGGGAGGAATGTCTTTGAACTTTCCACTCCTTTGGTCAGTAAGTAGTTTTCAGACAGGGACGAAGGAAAAGGGAGGTGAAGGCGACGAGCATAGTAAGGCACTTGGCTTGGTCAAGGGAGATACTAATTACTCTCGTCTGTCTCGAGCCAGTCTGTGTGGGTCGGTCTGTCTGTCTGACGATGCTTTCTGTATCGGCTTTTTATTTCGATTATTTGGTTCGCAGCAGATCATTTGGAAATTCATATCCGTATTTGATTCTGGGCTTCCCACTGGCTGATAAATAAAATTCGCGTAGGCTCGCGAACTGGAATTTAATATTTAATTAATTTTTAGTTTTCATCTGGAACATTTTTTTTTGTTTTTTAATCATATCACCCCGAGCAAGGCGGTAACGCCACTGATGTGCAGGTGGCTACGTAGGAGTGAAGAGACTGGTACAGAGAAAACCGGAAACCGCATCCTAAATAGGGAACTTCTGCGGAAATCCAGCTGCGCACCGTCGAGTTTTGGTCATTTGCTTTTTGGTTGGGAGGGTGCAAACATCCGGTCCATCGCTTTTGCTCGGTCGGTATCACCACAATACTTCGAATATAGTTCGCAGAGAACGTATATAATGAAAGTCTCAAGGTACTTATAACATGACTTGGTATGCCATCAAACTTCGACGCTATAATTCTTGAAGATTTCATCGAAATCCCCGAAAGCATTCAACGGGAAAATGAAGTCAGAATGGTGTGT
This sequence comes from Ascarosepion bandense, assembly GCA_037127315.1. NCBI lineage: Eukaryota > Metazoa > Mollusca > Cephalopoda > Sepiida > Sepiidae > Ascarosepion > Ascarosepion bandense. The sequence goes on along the minus strand of JBBBDQ010000490.1, from coordinate 1,835,409 downwards.
TTAGTATTTGGTAATATTTGTCTGGATATTAAAATTAGAAACGTTGAAAATGAAAATTTCAAAAACAATATAGGATGTACTTGACTAAAACCAAAATTGCTTTGATCGCCGACGCTACCCGTAAAATTAAATTTCGTTTGTGTTATTTAGAATCTTCGTAAATTTTTAAAGAATATTCAAAACTTGTTTTGATGGCATTACAAAATAAAGAATATGTTAAGAAAAAATGACAAAGATGTACAAAGCACGCATAAGAATGATATCTTTCTTCATACATCAATGGTGTTATGATGCTGATGGTTGCTTATTCGACGTTAATCTGACGAGTGACTCCCCTTTATCTCAGATACGTCACACACACACACACACACACGCACACACACATATATATATATATAAATTAAAAAAGGATTAATTCAATGATGTTGAATGACCATTTCGATATGAAAATCCCCACGGGGGATAACACACCGATAACATAACAATTTCTGAAAGGATTTTTCTGTTGCTGAGGTGATGTGTTATCCCCCGTGGGGATTTTCATATCGAAATGGTCATTCAACATCATTGAATTAATCCTTTTTTAATTTATATTTGCTTTGTTATATTTTATTACATGGAGCTCTCTTCCTGCATCATTTTTTAATATTAAAATAAAATTTTTAATATTAATTAGGATCGAGTTTTTGGAATTTACCTTCCTGCTTTTTTCACTTGGAAAGTATCTGAATTAATATATATATATATATATATATATATATATATATATATATATTGCAGTGGGATTGGCTGGCTAATAATAATTAGCATAGCCATACCCTATATATATATATATATATATATATATATATATATATATATATATATATATAAGATTTATTCAGAAATGATAACATGAATATGTTATAATATACTACAAAAGTAGGTATTTTGTTTCGACGATCACTGATAAGACACAAGAAGTATCGAAACAAAATATAATTTCTGAATAAATATTATTAGCTCGACTTTGTATTGAGCATTTTTTAAAGAATAGTGTTTCTTTGGATACGGAACATTATTCCACCCTTACATAGCCTCGAATCCATTGCTAAATCCGCAGCTATGAAAATCGGCTCTCTGTGCAAAGCCCGGAAATTCTTTCCGCCTGAATCTATCCTGCAATTATATAAATCCACCATCCGCCCGTGTATTGAGTACTGCTGCCACATCTGGTCGGGTGCCCCTTCTATTCTCCTCGTGGTTCTTGACAAAATACAGCGAAGATTGATTGTGATTGATACCGACTTGGCTGACCGCCTGCAGTATCTCTCTCACCGGCGTGACGTGGCATCCCTGTGCCTCTTTATAAATACTTTCATGGCTTCTGCTCTGATGAACTTAAATCACTGGTGTCCCCTAGATCTGAATTTGCACGAGATACTAGATTGGCAACTAGGTCCCACCCTTTTACAGTGAAACCGATGAAATGTAACCGCAATTTTTACTCCAACAGCTTCTTTCCTCGCACTTCTGGCATGTGGAATTCCCTACCGCATGCTTGCTTCCCCGACGGCTACAACGTCCAGGAGTTTAAATGTAAGGTTAATAGATACCTCCTAACACACTCACACCCATCCAACTCTCTCCCTATGTACATCCTAAGTCGTCTATCACCCTTCTTCTGACATTTCCTATACCCAATCGCTCTATGTAACCCCCTGCGCTATAGTCGCAGTGGAATGCCTTGCTTGGGGTGACACGATTAATATATATATATATATATATATATATATAGGCTATGTATGGATGGAATAATATTCCGTATTCAAAGAAACACTATTCTTAAAAAAAATGCTCAATACAAAGTAGAGCTAATAATATTTATTCAGGAATTATATTTTGTTTCGATACTACTTGTGTCTTATCAAGTGATCTTGATAAGACACAAGAAACGTCGAAACAAAATACCTACTTTCATGTTATAATTTGGGATCTTTGTTTGTGAATTTCATTCGTGTGAAATCTTCTGTACAATAAAGACGGGAGCTGATGATGGTTCGCCTGAAATAGGTTATACTTCCAATTTGCCATGAAATAACGTGTCTGCCTAAAGTTTTTCTTATATTTATTCTATATGTATTTATATACATATACATTTAGAGCTCTCTTAGAGAGTTATCCTACCACTATATGCACAGGATACTCCTTTGGATTCTTCTATATCTACACCGCATGATTATATATATATATATATATATATATATATATATAATGAGGATGGACAAGTAAATAAATATCGGTACACCCAAATAAACACAAAACAGTCAAAAGAAAGGTACCAGCAAGAACAGGACTACACGATTAAGGACTGAATAAATGAAAAAGATGGAAACGAAAAGAAAATGAACAAATATATGAAAAACAACAACAACAACAAAAAAAATATTTTTTTTAATAATCGTGTCGCCCCAAGCAAGGCATTTTACTGCCACTGTTGTGCAGGGGGTTATATAGGAAGAATGTTATGAGAAAGAGTGACAGGTTACAGGGGGTGCCAGGAAGAGGGTATGAAAATTGATGAGAATACTGCTGAGAGTGGGGTGGACAGAGAAAAGAGCATGAGAGAGAGGATGCAAGAGAGACAGGAGATGAGTATTGACTTTATATTTGAATTCTTGAAGATTGTAGCTATCAGGAAAGCAAGTAAACGGAAGGAATTCCACAGGTGGGAAGTGTGAGAAAAGAACCTACTGGAGAAGAATTTGCGTTTACAATTTATTGGTTTCACAGTAAAAGGGTGGGACCTAGTTGCCAATCTTGTGATACGAAGAAAATGGTAGCAATATGTAACATGAACAAAAAAAACCAAAGAACAAAATATAAATATAGCTATTTATTAAGTGTAGCTTAAGTGTGGCACAAGGCCAAAAGTATGGTGCAACCGTTAAGAATCGTACGTAATCTAGCGAGATAAGCTCGCTAAAGTTTCCACAATGTCCAAGACGCGTTATATGTAATTTCAGAGATTCATTAAATTTATCAGAAGGAAATCGAGCTCATAACAATTGCTTACACACAAACCAATCTTTTAAAAATGCCACCTACGCAGTTATGTCTGTGAATGTGTACGTATTTCTGTCTGTACGTGTTAGCGTCTATATATATACATAGCGTGTATATATGCGTTTCCACGTTTGCGTTTGAGAATTTGTCTTTGTGCACGAACTTTTTTTTCAATTTTTTTCATTCTTTGTATTTTCATGGTACGTATTTCCGTCGGCGTCCATTTTTACCTATCTACCTGGGTTCGGTTTTGGATGGTCGTGTGTGCGTTGCATTGATTCAATGATTTCATTCTTGACGGCAAAGATATCGATTTGCTTTAACACTCGTCTTTCTTTTTCTTTCTCCTCATTGCCTCTCCCCTTTTCACTCACATTGACAACAAAACGGAGTCGCATTATTTGGGCAGAAATATGTTTTTCATTCGAATGAAGAGATCTCTGCAATGGCGTTTTCGCTGAATACGATTCAACCCGCGGGGACGGCTTATTACTTACGTCAAGGCCAATTATCTCCCATTCACACACACACACACACACACACACACACACACACACACACACACACACACACACACACGTTACTATGTGAATACTTATATATATAAGTATATATGTACAATTTACTGCGTAAATGTTTACACAAAAACATTATTGAATAAATGAATACCTATACACATGTTACGATGTGAACGTTTGCATATATTACATCTTAATATTATATTACTATAATATATATATATATATATATATATATATATATATATATATATATATTTGTGTGTGTGTGTGCGTGTGAAATAGGATATAGAATCCTGACAAAGTTTTGAAGAAATTTGACAAATAGAAAACTTTTCATTGAAACGACATTAGATTATCCGTTTCACCTTTCTAGGCTTCATCGGATCCTAAAATAAAAGACGGAAATGTGTGTGTGTGCTTAAATCAGGATATAGAATCCAGACAATGTTTTGAAGAAATTTGACAAATAGAAATCTTTTCATATATATATTACGGAAATTAACGAAACTTGGTTATAAACAAGCGACAATTTGAAATGATTTGTTTGAACATTATTTTTGATCGATACTCATATTTAAGTAGATATTCTGTTTTTAATTAAACATTATTATATATTTATATCTACTGGCCTGATTATTTACGATAAGTTTTCATTACGAAAATGTGCCTCATTCGGCAGGATTCGAACCTGCGACTCCTATCTACATAGGGGAAGCTACCATTTGATCTGGTAAAGTCTTAGACCTCTCGACCACGAATGACCTCCAGTCTAAACGAGGTTTTAATCAAGCCTACATAACACAATTTTCGATTCATCGTAACAACCATATCTGCCCCGAAATATATCGTAATGTCAATAAATGTAAACATGTTACGGAAATTAACGAAGATTAACTATAATTATAATTCGGATTAATTATAGATATAAATATATAACCAAGTTTCGTTAATCTTCGTTTATTTCCGTAACATGATGGTTATCGTAAATAATCAGGCCGGTAGAAATAAATATATAATACTGTTTAATTAAAAACAGAATATCTACTTAAATATGAGTATCGATCAAAAATAATTTTCAAACAAATCATTTCAAATTGTCGGCTGTTTATAACCAAGTTTCGTTAATATTAATTCTTAATATATATATATATATATATATATAGTATATCGAGGCATCAAGTAATTTTCTAAACATACGCTGTTAAATATAAGAGACAATGAATGTCTATTATGTTTAATCATGAGCCGTTCTAAACGTCGTATTTTTGCTTTAATTTCAGTTGAAAATAAAGACAAAAATTCTCCAACATTTGGATAATTATTTATTGGTTTTCTTCTAAGCTTTTGGCTCACATGAGCCATCTTCAGAGAGGTTGTTTAAACTGAAATATTATAAAATCCACCATCACCGACGATATTATTTTGTGTTGACATAAAACTTCGCTTGGCAACGGCAATAGTTACCAAAAATAATAAACGCAGATCTTAAGTTTGCGATGCGGTTTTATGACGTCACACCGCGAGATATATATATATATATATATGTATATACAACCAACACTCAATAAAATCAACTTTAAAACAGGAAATAACATATTACATTGCATTTGACTCCATGGTTTTGTTGTCATTTCGCGCTATCCCGTATTTAATAATTTCAATTTTTTCTTGAAGACAAAGGAAACATTGGTTCCTTAATTGATTTAGCTGTTCTTGCTTGTTTGAGGATTTACATACCGCCAAATATAAGAAAAGAGGCTTTCCATTCCTTTCAACACCACCTGATGAGACATTGTCATTTCAATGTCGAAACAAAATATACACTTTGTAGTGGATAAAAAAATGTGCATGTTCTAAAATATAATTTATAAGAAATATTCACAGCTCTATATTATATATCGAGCGCTGTTTTAAATAAATGTTTTGAACGTTCTAAAATTTTTTTTCGTTCCTTATTCACTTATATATATATATACAAACTTGTTTGTATATATATATATATATATATTGTATATATATATACATATATATATATATATATATATATATATACATATATATATATATACATATATATATATACATATATATATACATACATATATATATATATACATATATATATATATACATATATATATATACATATATATATATATATACATATATATATATATGTATATATATATATATATATATATACAAACAAGTTTGTATACATATATATATATATATATATATATACATACAAACAAGTTTGTATTGTATTTTTCTAACTTTCGAATAAGGTGTTGAGTATTGTGCTTGAAATTATGGATGTTGCTTTATTGTCTTGTTTAAGTAATGTCAACTCGCAGAGTTTCAAGAACTAATTTAGTGAAAGTACTCGAACAAAACAAACAAAACAATAATATAATATGAGCTTCAGATATTTTATCGACAAGCGAAAAACACAACCCCTTATTGGATGATCGGCAAAATTCGATAAAAATAATAGATAACAATTGTAAATTCTTTTTAATGAAACGATTTTGGGATATATATATATATATAAAATAAAATTATTTGTTTGAACATTATTTTTGATCGATACTCGTATTTAAGTAGATATTCTGTTTATAAGCACACAGTATTATATATTTATTTCTACCGGCCTGATTATTTACAATAAGTTTTCTTACGAAAATGTGTGTCATTCGGCAGGATTCTAACCTGCGACCCCTATTCGCATAGGGGAAGTCACCAATTGATCTGGCACGTCTCAGACCTCTCGACCACGAATGACCAACAGACTAAACGAAATCAAATCAACATAACACAGTTTTCGATTCATCGTAACAACCATATTTGCTCTGAAATGTACCGTATTGTTAAGAAATGTAAACATGTTACGGAAATTAACGAAGATTAACGAAATGGTCTTTAAACAACTGACAGTTTGAAATAATTTGTTTAAGCATTATTTTTGGTCGATACTCTTATTAGTAGATATGCTGTTAAAAATCAAACAATATTATACATTTATAATATCCTGCCGAATGACACACATTTTCATAAAAAACATTTATCGTAAATAATCAGGTCGGTAGAAATAAATATATAATGCTGTTTGATTATAAACAGAATATCTACTCAAATACAAGTATCGATCAAAAATAATGTTCAAACAAATAATTTCAAATTGTCGGTTGTTTAAAGACCATTTCGTTAATCTTCGTTAATTTCCGTAATATATATATTAGGACAAAAATTACTAAAAAACATGTCACTGAACGCATTGTCCATTGGTAGCCAATATTTTTTCCATCTTTCTGGCAGCATTTGAATTCTACATCGAAAAAACGACTTAGTATCCAACTGTAATTTTATTTCTGTATTGTTAATCGTGACAAAAACAAATTTTCTTTTTGATGATGTTTCGTTCGAAGTCTTGCTAATTTTTTTCTTTCCGCTTGAAGGATTTTACTCAATGTATTAACTTTGTTGACATATTTTGTGTTTCTCCTCCAGTTTTTGGATTTACAAGTACTATTATTTCCTAATTTTCCGTATTGGTAACATTCTTTGTTTCTAAAAAAAAATTCCCTTTTTAAAGTGCTTACCACCACAAGCGTGGCAACTATTAGCTATTTTGTGACTTTTATCATACTTTTTACTGTTTTGCTAGGAGTTGCAAAACTTATTTTTTTCTTGTAGACGGTCGGACGCTGTGTATTTGCGAAATATATCTCACCTGGATTTTTGCAGTGTCACTTTCTAAATTCACCATACGCTGACACTTGTCAGCTACTTTTTTGGAGAGTTAAATTTGAATCTATTTCTAGCTTAGTCAGAATCCTGGTTCTTATTTCTGCGTCCTTATTTGAAGTTAAGCCCTGAACGAATATCAGACATTTAAATAAGTCGGAAGTTAACTCATTTTACTTACACTTCTCACGTTGTCGATTGACAACGCCTGCGTATGTGACAAAATCGTCGTCGTCACATTTTACCCAGTTTAAACAATTCCACCGTGCATTAAACAATGATGTTCTATCTACGAAAATTTGAGATGAAATCCTTATAGTTCCATTAAAACTTACTTCGCTTGGTTGTTTCGGCAAAATAAAGTTTATGTATTTTTCATGTTCAGCAGGGAAAAATTTTCTCAATAATAGTCGGACTTTTTTTTTCGTCATTCCACTGAACACAATGCTTGTTGAAGATTCTTTCATATCTTTTGTTATACGTTTGAAAAGTTATTCATTCATCTGGTCGTAAAACAAACTCGCTAATGAAATTCGCAATAGCGTCTGGAGTGACTCAGTCAAACGTTTTTTTTTTCCTTTTTTTGAAGGTTATTTTTGTCACCATCTTCTATAACGTTGGTTTGTAACGTAAATCTGAAGGGAACTTTTGATAACTCGTTATTTGCGACTTATAATATTTGGTATCTTCGCGTAAAGACAACGTACTAAACGAATCCTCCGAATAAAACCCAATAATGTTCTTGGAATAATTCTCGCGAGTTATTCACTCAGAAAAAATCTCTTAATGACGTTAAAACACTGGCATGATACAAAGCAACGAACACCGAATACTGAATACACTGGAACAACGGAGCACACTCAGGCTCTGTCTCAATATATTTATCTTTATATATTAATATTTATGATCGCGTGATCCCAGTAGCATGATTCATTCAACAGATACAAAATATCTTCTCTTTTGAGCTGACTTCTTCTGGAGTGTATCTTCTGGAGCCTGTATTTTTAGTGTTGGTTTCACACTTAAAAATGCCATCGTAGTTCTTTTTCCTTTTTGGAAACGAAAACTCAGACAAACTGTCAAATGTTTGGCCAAGTATTTTTCTCATCCGACTCCTCCTGTTTGATTTCTTAGGAGACTTTTGAATCGTCTCAGCAACGCCTTCCGCTTGTCCGTTTGATCTTGGATGATACGGGGACGTTACAATATGTTGTATTTGTAGCGACTTGCAGAATGATGCTAAGCAACGAACATCGAACACTAATACTGAATACACAGAATACCCAGAATACAATGGAACACACCATTTATTTTCATATAGATGAATATATATGCATGCCCATCGGTATATACCTGTACACACGACGCACATACACGTTTATACACATCATAGAGTTGTGAATATATATATATATATATGTGTGTGTGTTTATCTGTATGCGCATATATACAAATATTCATATATACCTTATACACGCATATATGTATGAGTGTACCCTCATATACATTCGCGTACACATACCCAACCACACAACTAAATAACATAAATATATATACATATATTGTGAGGTGGGTTGTTTTTCTGATATTGTTTTCTCACATATACATATATGCATAGCATACACATACCCAAAATACATATGCACATATATGCATATATATACACATATACACCATGCAAACATGCACATAGGCAATATAAACAAGCATATATACATGCACACACACACACACACACACACACACACACACACACACACACACACACACACACACACATATATATATATATATATATATATTGAGAACTGCAACATTTCAATGCATTTCCTTTTCAGTGAATTCTGTTCTCTCCTGATCAGACTGGCATTTTTAAAAATCAAAGCTGTGCCCAAATAAATTACGGTAAACTACCAATGCATTTAAATTGTTGTTATTTAGAATGTCTATGCTGTAGTCAAATACCTTTTTAGCTTTCTTGATTTTTCACCAGTATATATCAATGGGCATTGTGTACAGTCTATTTGGGATATTCTTACAAATGAGTGTTGATGAATTTGTTGAAGTGTTAGAAATTGGTGTTGATGAGCTCGCCATTTTGCTAGACATATCCACTTGCTTCTGGCCGGGATCACAACTCGACCGATTTGGTGTCAGTCGGAGTCGCTACCTCCTAAACCATAGGAGCATGGAATCAAAGAAGGGAAATTTTATCGTGTTGTATATAAGCAGTGTATACACACGTCAGTCACCGAAAGAACTCAATTCATTTCTGAAGAGTCACGCATATATATATATATATATATATATATATATATATATATATATAGAGAGAGAGAGAGAGAGAGAGAGAGAGAGAAAGAGAGTGTGTGAAAAATAAATATGCTCAACATTTAATGTTTTTTAAATTGACCAATCAGATAATGGCACCTTATTTATTTGTAACACATGAAATGTATATAAACAGGCAATTGGTTTTGAAAAAATCGTTCTCTGGAAAACATATTAAATTTTACTTCATATGGAACAGCTCTGTATAGTTAAACTTAATTTGTCATATCTGCAATAATCGATGCAAGTCACTTGCTGGTTTCAAGAGCCATTCTCACGAGAATTTAGAACATTGATTAAACTTGTCAGCAATGATCATATTCGTTTAACGAGTTTGCTAGTCATCATATGTGTCTGTGTATGTGCGAGTATATCTTATGTCTGCCAAAACGGTGTTTTACAATTTGTTCTGTTTAAAGAGCTACTTCTGTTCAGGGCACAACTTATGCTGAATATCTCTGCAGTGTTAAGATAATCCTGTTTTGAGGTTTTCGGATGGTATGCCAATGTACATCAATGGGTCATTTGGTACAGTCGATTTTGCACGTTCTTACCTTTGTTCTGTTGTTGATGCCATCACGCTTGATGCTATACTGTTATTGTTTTAGAGGTGGTGATGATAATATATATATATATATATATATATATATATATATATATATATCTGTAAATTCAGATAAAATTTATTATTTTCAACATGTCATTTTAAGGCATGCATTCTTCGACACCTTATACACAGACAATGAGGAAAAATTCCAAGCTCAGAGGTTAGCTTAGGTAAAGGAAGGGGTTGGGATGTATTGGTTTTATTTGGGTTAGGCTAGGATTAATTTTATTTGGGTTAGGCTAGGTAATTCCCTCGTTGGTAGTGGAAGGTATGTGGCTTGATCCTTAAGTTAGTAGTGGTTGATGGTGGGGAAGTAACTGCTTGGCCAAACTTTAAAAAAAATTTGTTGGGACTAATTGGGAGAATAGGATAATCATTGTAATTTATACTTATTTCTATGGCGACACATACTCATGATCTTCCTTCCTTTGTTCAGGAATATATTTTGGTCTTGAAATTTTAAAATTTAAATTTTTCTGTCAAATATAGATTACACCTATGTCTGAGCTATTAGGGGTCCTAGTTTTGCCTTTGTGTTTCCATTTTATCTTTCTCATCACTTTCCCCTATGTAACCCCTTGCGCAATAGTGGCAGTGGAATGCCTTGCTTGGGGTGAAATGATTAAAAAAAAAGAAAAGAAAAACATTGTGCAGAAAATAAATGTAAAAAACTACGGAGAACAGCTGTGTATATGAAAAAATCTTATGCTGAATAAAGATAAAAAATACTTTTATTATATCTAGTGCTTTATAACACTTCACGAACATAGGATGCTGAAGGTAAAAAGCCGAGGGTTTAAAACCCTTCTGCAAGAGTTAGCCTAAAAGGCAGCTCCTAAGCTCGTATATATATAGTCATTCGCAGACAGAACTGTTTCGCTGTATCACAGCTCATCAGTACGATTAGACATCTGATTGTTCTAGCCATATATATAAAGAAATTGAAAGAACAGGTAGATTAAAAACCAACTGCTCATGCATCTACATTTATAAAACGTGCTCAATACAAATAATAACTCAATATTGTAAATTGTTAAGTGAATTAGTATTCTATTTTTCAGGTCTTTATACTTCAGTAGTTTTTCAAAACTTGTGTGTGTGTGTCCGTTACCTATAGACTCCGAAACGGCTGAACCGATTTTCTTGAAGATTTACACAGTTGTACTATAAGCGTCTGCGAGTGTTCTTAGCTAGATTTTGTGTCGAGGTACCCCCGATAAAGATCGAAAATTGATAATTGAAAAAATCGGGTTATAGAAGGAGTGGTCCGATTTTAATCAAATTTGATACACTGATAGACAAAGACATAAGAAACGATATTCAAAAAGTTTCAAGGTTGCAGTTCTTACAATAGTGCAGAAAATCGATAATATATATATATATATATATATATATATATATATATATATAAAAGGTAAGATGTTTGTGTGTGTCTGTTTATCTACTTGTCTGTATTTTTTCAGCCCTTTTATTTTAGTTTTTGTTTCGGGTTTGGCTCTAAGTAGTTCTTAGTCTCAACCATGATACCATTTACTCAGAGGACTTATTTCGCCTTCAAAATTCAGTTTACGACGAAAAAAAAAACGTATTTGATATCGATACCAGGAAAAGAAAATTTGACTTACATCCATTCATTTTTCTTTCAGTCTACGGTTTCGCTTTGACTGGAAACAACTATTTCTTTTTAGTCTTTTGTACCAACGTCCAAAGAGTCTGAGCTCCAGGACCATGGATTAGTTTTAAAGCTTTCATTACACCTCAGCAACGCCGGGCTATACTGCTCGTAGACTTATATTTAAAATAGACATCTATTGCTTTTATTACACGTCTCCCACACATATAAAAAGGAATAAGTTTTTCCTTCATTAAAAAATTATCATATGTTGCTTTATTACTCGTGACACGCATCTGACCAATGACATCTAACTTTAGTCAACATACAGTCTCTTTGGATTTTTAAAAATTTAAATCTTTCGTCTTAAATCTCTGAAGAAGCTTGTTAAAGTGAAACATGTAAGATTAAAGACACCTTTTCCTACGAGTTCTTTGCTTATTCTTTACACACACACACACACACACACACACACACACACACACACACACACACACACACACACACACACACACACATATATATATATCCAAATGAATAAAGAACGAAAAAAAATTTACAATGTTCAAAACATTAATTGAAAACGGTGCTCAATATAGAAATAGAGCAATGAATATTTGTTATAAATTATAGTTTAGAACATGTACAAACTACAATCAACTACAAAAATGTACATTTTCAATGTCGAAACAAAATGTGCGCTTTTGTAGTAAGATTATAATATATATAGTCATCCGCAGAAAGATCTGTTTCGCCGTATCACAGCTCATCAGTACGGTTAGACATCCGATTGCTTTTTACCCAGGTTTGAAACCCGAGTGAAATGGCGTCAGTCGGCGATTCTACCTCTGAGCTATGGAGGCTCGGTAGGAGGAGGCAGATTTTTAGCGTTTAATATACCATGTATTCATACGCCAGTGGCGAGAGTGTTCTAATTCGTTACTGAATGAACGATCCATAGATACTTGAGCAGCTACTGTTTTTTTTTTTCAGAGTATACTATTCTTCCAGAGTGCTCAATCAGGGTGTGAGAGCGTATATTCTATTCATATATATATATACTAGCAGTATAGCCCGGCGTTGCTCGGGTGTAATGAAAGCTTTAAAACTAATCCATGGTCCTGGAGCTCAGACTATTTGCACGTTGGCACGAAAGACTAAAAAGAAATAGTTGTTTCCAGTTAAAGCGAAACCGTAGACTGAAAGAAAAATGAATGGATGTAAGTCAAGTTTTCATTTCCTGGTATCGATATCAAATAAGTTTTTTTCGTCGTAAACTGAAGTTTGAAGGCTAAATAAGTCCTCTGAGTAAATGGCATCATAGCTGAGACTAAGAACTACAATTATACCTACTTAGAGCCAAACCCGAAGCAAAAACTACAGACATACAGGCAGATAAACAGACACACACACACACACAAACATCTTGCCTTTTATATATATATAGTATCGATTTTCTGCACTATTGTAAGAACTGCAACCTTGAAACTTCTGAATATCGTTTCTTATGTCTTTGTCTATGAGTGTATCAAATTTGATTAAAATCGGACCACTCTTTCTATAACCTGAGTTTTTCGATTATCGATTTCCGATATTTATCGGGGGTACCTCGACACAAAACCTATCTAAGAACACTCGCAGACACTTATAGTATAACTGTGTAAATTTTGAAGAAAATCGGTTCAGCCGTTTCGGAGTCTATAGGTAACGGACACACATACACTGACACACACACACATACAGACACACAGACAAAGTTCCATTTATAAGTTTATATATATATATATGTATGTGTATGTGTGCGTGTGTGTGCGTGTGCGTGTGCGCGCGCGTGTGTGTGTGTGTGTGATACATTTTTCATCAATGTAAACTCCAGTTACAAACTTTTATTTTTAGTGTCTTATACCAATTTCCCTGCTATGAGCACTTGATTCAAACACGCTATGTTGTTTTGGAACTACAGGGTGCAGCAGAATTACCTCCCACATTCTCGCACAAACCTTAGCTGGCTGGAAGGATCATTGGCAATAATTTCTTAACATTCTTCCGTGGGAGGTATATCTGCCACACCCTCTGTATTTTATGCGCGATGTAGGTGTCCTGTAAAACGCAATTCAGAGATATTTAGCCGAGACAAAAGACACGCCTTTTTATCTGGGACTTTCCGCCCAGGTGGCCCAGTGGCACTGGAAGGTGGGTGGTGATTGTATCAATTCTTTTTATTTATCAATTCATCCCAGGCAAGTCGCTAAGACGCCTGTGACTATTGGAAGTCAAAGTGAATGGAGTGTCTTTAGAAACAATCGAAAACTCAGTCCGAAATAGAAAACAAGGAAAAATTCTGCTCTTATTCCAAAGACCCCGGAGAAAAGTGAACCATATGTTAGGCAAACCTAACTACTGCTAAATGCAATGTTGTCTTGGAAATACATGGGCATCAGAATTACCTTCCACATAATGGTAAAACATGAAGACACTATTGCCACTAATGTCATATCATTTTGTGGGAGATATTACTGCCTCACCCTGTATATTCAATGTGCGCATCCTGTTAAAAGCAACCCAGAAATATTTAGTTCAGGCAGAAAGAGACACGCTCTTTTATCTGAGACTTTTCGCCCAGTTAGTCCAATGACAGTTTAGGGTGTGTTGTCATAGAATGTGCGTTGTGGTGCATCGGATATCGGCTCGGAATGAGAAATCGGGGAGCCGTGTTCGAATTCCAGCTGAATTCATTGCATTTACTTACGCGCAAATACCCTTGGGAAAGGTATTAATCCGTCTATTCCTTCCAGTTATGGGTTAAATAACAGAACAGATTGGGTTCTATAGCCTTGGTCGGCAACCAGTCTACCGCAGAAAGCAATGGCAACCTACTGTGGGATAATCTTCTGCCAAGTCAGTCATGTCTCTTTCAAGACATGATCGCCAAGCATGAATCACGTATGGCACTTAACTGACTGACTGAATATAATAGTTGAAATCATGAATGAGGCTTTTACTGGACATAAAGTGGGGGATCAGTTTTATATTGTTATGAACTAATAAACTGATCCCCCACTAATTACTACTTAATAATATAATGCATCTCTTCCCCCTCTAGCTAGGAGTGAAATAATAAAACAGATTGGGTTCTATAGCCTTGGTTGGCAACCGGTCTACCGCAGAAAGCAATGGCAACCTACTGTGGGATAATCTTCTGCGAAGTCAGTCATGTCTCTTTCAAGACATGATCGCCCAAGCGTGAATTACGTATGGCACTTAACTGACTGACTGTCATAGAAATGCAGTATAAAGCCCATATAATTTTGTCAGGGACAGAGTGTAGCTCTGGCTTTTACTGAGATAGATATCAAGAAGATTTGCTCAAGCCCCGAGGAGTGGGGCGTACCTATCTCCTCCAGGCAGTATCTCTTCTACAGGAGTGACCTGGTGTTAAATGGCGCTTGAAAAATTGGCGCCCAAGGGTACTTTTATAATTTATAAATATAATATTTCTCTCTATATATTTATCTATTTCTCTCTCTGTATATATATATATATATATAATCTAAATATTTAATATTTTTCTTTCTCTCTTCATATATATATATATATATATATATATATATATATATATATTTCATTTGGAAACGAGTTATTACGCAACCCGGGTTTCTTCCTTTCGACGTTTTCAGGCGATTTACAATAACAAATTTTGCCGATTTTTGAAAACGCTCACGTAACGGGGAGTGTTTATGAAGGCGCAATTTTAAAAATTAGGAGAAGTTACTGAAAAGACCGTTAAGAACTTTAATTGACATCGCTTAATTTTTAAAACTGGGCGTTCATAGACAACCTGGTAAAATCAATTATTGTAAATCCTCTAAAGACACCGAAAGGTAGAAACCTGGGTTGAACACTTTTTAATACAACTGTATACTGGTCTAATTTAATTCTGACCAAAAATGAAATGAATACATAATTCTATCTATCTATCTATCTATCTATCTATCTATCTATCTATCTATCTATCTATCTATCTATCTCATTTCCTTCTCATTTCCTTCGTTATCTATCTATCTCAGTCTGTTCATATCTATCTATCTATCTATCTATCTATCTATCTATCTATCTATCTATCTATCTCAGTCTGTTCATATCTATCTATCTATCTATCTATCTATCTATCTATCTATCTATCTATCTATCTATCTATCTATCTCATTTCCTTCGTTATCTATCTATCTATCTATCTATCTATCTATCTATCTATCTATCTATCTATCTCATCATCAATCAGTTTATTCATATCTATCTATCTATCTATCTATCTATCTATCTATCTATCTATCTATCTATCTATCTATCTCATCTCAGTCTGTTCATATCTATCTATCTATCTATCTATCTATCTATCTATCTATCTATCTATCTATCTATCTATCTCAGTCTGTTCATATCTATCTATCTATCTATCTATCTATCTATCTCATTTCCTTCGTTATCTATCTATCTATCTATCTATCTATCTATCTATCTATCTATCTATCTATCTATCTATCTCATCTCAGTCTGTTCATATCTATCTATCTATCTATCTATCTATCTATCTATCTATCTATCTATCTATCTCATTTCCTTCGTTATCTATCTATCTATCTATCTATCTATCTATCTATCTATCTATCTATCTATCTTCAGTCTGTTCATATCTATCTATCTATCTATCTATCTATCTATCTATCTATCTATCTATCTATCTATCTATCTCATTTCCTTCGTTATCTATCTATCTATCTATCTATCTATCTATCTATCTATCTATCTATCTACGGTTTTCTCGAAGACCAACATTAATCTCGACTTTTGTGTCACGTTCTGCATCGTGATCGTGTGGGTAAATATTGCATTCAGGAACGAAAATCGGTCTGTTTTCACCCGCGTTATGCGTTGTTAGGAATATTTGTTACCCCAACGGTTTCGTTGCTAGTTCCTGTCAAGAAAGATCTCCATTACGTTTACTTGTGGCTCTGCTAGATCAGGATTTTGGGGCGATGGCAAAAAAGACGAAAAGTTATTTAGAAACAAAAAGAACAGAAAGCTGTTTTGTTTCTGTTGAAAAATTACGATGAGGCTTAAAATTTAGTCTATTTAGTAGAATAGAGCAGAATAATAGTATCCGACTTTTTGATCTTTTGTATATCGTGAGTATTTAGTATAATCTACTAATATTTGTCTTGTTCTCTCTCTTTCCCTCAACTAGGTCCCACCCTTTTACAGTGAAACCGATAAAATGTAACCGCAATTTATATTCCAACAGCTTGTTTTCTCGCACTTCCCGCCTGTGGAATTCCCTTCCACATACTTACTTCCCCGACAGCTACAATCCCCAGGAGTTTAAATGTAAGGTCAATAGACACCCCCTAACACACTAACTCGCATCCATTCTCTCAAACACTCTTTCTATATACCTCCCTACTCGTCTATCATCCTCCTTTTGACATTTCCTCTATCTAATCACTCTCTCACCACCTTCCTCTATGTAACCCCCTGCGCTATAGTGGCAGTGGAATGCCTTGCTTGGGGTTAAATGATTCTGACACCAAATCGGTTGAGTTTTGATCCCAGCCAGAAGCAAGTGGATGCGTCTAGCCACACTGATGAGCTGTGATACAGCGAAACAGGCTTGTATGTGGATGACTAATATATTATGCTCTCATTACGATTGAGCTCTCTGGAGAAGAAAATTTTAAAAAAAGTTTCCACTTCTGCTATATATGCATTACTCTTCAGAAATGAATTGAGTTCTTTCGGTGACTGGCGTGTGTACACACAGCTTATATACAACACGTTAAAATTTCCCTTCTCTGATTCCATGCGTCGATGGCTTAGGGAGTAGCGAGTGATGTATAGTGTTTAGTGTTAGTGTTTACAGTGATTCGTTAGTATAATCTACTAATATTTGTCGTGTACTCTCTCCTCCTGTCTCTTTCTCTCTCTCTTTCTCTCTCTCTCTATGTACACACACACACACACACACACACACACACACACACACACACACACACACACCTATATATATATATAATATTTCTCTCTATATATTTATCTATTTGTATATATATATAATTTAAATATTGAATATTTTTCTTTCTCTCTTCATATATATATATATATATATATATAATTTGTAAACGAGTGATTACGCAACCCGGGTTTCTACCTTTTGATGTTTTCATGCGATTTACAATAATTGATTTTGCCGATTTTTAAAAACGCTCACGTAACAGGGAGTGTTTATGAACCTGCAATTTTAGAAATTAAAAGTTATTTAAAAAACCTTTAAGACCTTTAAGTGACATCTCTTAATTTTTAAAACTGGGCGCTCATAGATAGTCCAGTAAAATCAATTATTGTAAATCGTCTAAAGACACCAAAAGGTAGAAACCTGGGTTGAACACTTTTTAATAAAACTCTGTTCTGGTCTAATTTAATTATGACCAAAAACGAAATGAATAAATAATTCTATCTATCTATCTATCTATCTATCTATCTATCTATCTATCTATGTGAATTATTAAATATAGATACATTCAAGTATACATGCATGTACAAAGATAGTATCAGGTGTTATAAAACAGTGCTCAATGTAGTATAAGTAGAGCTTTTAATTATATATTAATAAATGTACATATTATCCTACGACGGTGGCATGACTCGGAGTTTCCTGCGCTACGCAATCATCAAGCGCATATTATAAACTGACCGTTTAAGAGAATTCAGTTTAAGTTTATTCGATGTTCATGAACATTAAATCTTATAATGTTAGGTTATTATTTTTTTAATTTATAAAAAGCTTAATATAAATAAAAAAAATTTTAAAAATTAAAATTAAAAAAATATAAAAAAAATTAAAAAATTAAATTCTGAGAGAGGAATTCAAAGGGAGGTAATTCATATCATATTAATAATAAATATTTGTAAGGAAAAGAAAGAAAGGAAGGAAGAAAGTAAGGGAGAGAGAAAGAAATAAACAAAAGCATAAGGGAGTCTGTGTTAATCTAGGTTTAAGCACTGGAGTCAGTATTTTTTTATGGAAGCATGTGGTCATCAATTCACTTTTTTGTTTAGTAAGTTAGGGTTATCGACTTGATTTAAGATGGCAAGTTTTTCTAAAAGTTGCGTATATCTCCATTGATGACTATATGCTATCAGAGAAAATAAGTACGTAAATGCTTAGACCAGATTAACACATATTCAACGTAATATGTTTGAAAGAAAGGTTGCTGACCAAATATACATTATATATATATATTGAAGCCCATTCCTTCTCGCCTAAATATACCTCTTCTAACAGCCCAAAATCTTAAACTTAAAAAAGTAATTTAACTCATTTAGTTGTCTATCTTTATAAAATATGAATTCCTATCCCTCCCCTTCCTAAATATACCGTTTCAACACCCTGTAACCCCGCGACTACCAGCTCTGTCCTTTTCCACTTTGTGACCGTTGTTAACCTAAAACCCCTCCACACTCTAACCCAGGGCCTTCGCCATTTGGAAAAAACAATGTCGCTGACGTGACGAAGAATCTCTATTAGAGATCCTATGTCGAAATGTACACCCGACACCTTTGAATTCTGAAAATTTTCTCTAATTTATATATATATATATATATATATATATATATATATATATATATATATATATATATATATATAGTAAGGAATAATTAGATTTTCGATGACATACTAAAAACTAAGACAAAAATAAAATAAATAAATAAAATAAACAGCCGGTTTCGCCCAGAGCTTATCTAGTTTTTAATTTCTGGGGTTTTCTAAATCGTGATTAAAAGATAAAATGAGAATCGAGGGGAAGAAAAAAGAAAATTCAATTAAAACTAGAGCCCAATCATACTCAGACCCAAAAGGCATTCTCTCTGCTTACAGAGAAAAGGCCTATGGGATCTGATGTATATGAACACCTTTAAAGAGTTAAATAGCATTTACCTCCCAGAATTTTGGACTCAGCCGCAACTAGTAGCCAACTTGTGAATACTTCCGGGTCATCAATAGCAAAGCATGTTATAAATAGCAGAAATTGTGTGGTTGAATTGGGTGGTGAGAACTTTACAATTTTATCAAGGTCCCACTCACTCTTTCATCTAAAGGTGCTAGAGTCCATATACATCAGATCCCGAAGGCCTTTTCTCTGTAAGCAGATAGAATGCCTTATGGGTCTGAGTTTGATTGGGCTCTAGTTTTCCTTGATTTTTTTTCTTTTTTCTTCCCCTCAATTCTCAATTTATCTTTTAATCACGATTTAGAAAATCCCAGAAATTAAAAACTTGATAAGCTCTGGGTGAAACCGGTTTTTTTTTGTCTTAGTTTTTAGTATGTCATCGAAAATCCAATTATTCCTTGCTATTATAAATTTTTTCCCCTGTGAAGAATATTTTCAAATATATATATATATATATATATATATATATATATATATATATATATTAATCAGATCACCCCGAGCAAGACGGTAACGCCACTGAAGCGCAGGGGGGGGGGGGGGCTACGTAGGAAAGAAAAGATTGGAAAAGAGAAAGCCGGAAGCCATATCCTAAACAAGGAACAGGGGATGAGCCTCTTAACCTGTTCAATAGACGTGGGTGGAGTGTGAACCGAGCGATAGTTTAGTTTATCTACTCCAATTGATAAAAAAAAAAGAAAAGAGTGAAAAGATTGGAAAAGGGAAAGCCGGAAACCACATCCTAAACAAGGAACAAGGGATGTGCCTCTTCACCTGTTCAATATATATATATATATATATATTGAAAGTCCTCCTTTGTAGTTCCTGATTATAAAAATGGTGAGCCTTCTGAATCTTCTAATTATCGTCCTATCAGCCTCTTGCCGCTTTTTGACAACGTGTTCGAGGGTATTGTCAACGCTAAAACGGTTCATCATCTCACATCCCATAACCTATTCTCTGACAAGCAGTATGGCTTCCGCTTCGCCAGGTCTACCGCTGGTGTGCTAACGACCATCAACAAATATATATATCAGGTTCTTGATAAGAAGAGTGAAGTTCGAACTGTTGCTCTGGATATTTCAAAAGTGTTTGACAGGGTTTGTCATGCTGGCCTTCTGCGCAAGCTACAGGACTACGGTATTTCTGGACGATTCTTCGATTTAATCCAATCGTTCTTATTAAATCGTGGAATGAAGGTCGTTCGTCCAAATCTTTCCATACGAACGTAGGTGTCCCTCAATGTGTCCCCTGCGCATCATTGGCCTTGCTGGGGGTGAAACGAACGATCATAACTCACACCCCTGAAAATGATCACGTAAGGAGATTGAAAGTACTTGGGAACATTGAGAAATGAATGATAACATCTGTCAATGTTACAGCTCATTTCTGTCATCTTTCAATTATAATACGCGAAAGATTATCCATGAGTATGAACGGATTTTATTAAAGATAAGCAGACACAATGTTTGCAATTTATTTAAGCTGACATGTCTAAAAGAAAATTTTCTGCCTAAATAAACAAATTATATATATATATATAGTCATCCACAGACAGATCTGTTTCGCTGTATCACAGCTCATCAGTACGGTTGAACTCCGATTGCTTTTTTAACCCAGGAAACCCGACCGAATTATATATATAATGGATTTGTATATTAATGTTTAATCGTAAAAGTACGCTTGTAAACTTGAGAAGGCCTTTTTTTAAAAGAATATCTTAACTTTTCAGTGTTGAGTTCGCGGTCATTAGTCTCGATTGCTAAGAGCCAAAAAGTAAACAAAGAAAAAAAAAAGGAGAATTAAGAACAACAAGCAAACAAACAAACAAATGCTTAGCCAAGAAAAAACTTCGTTCCTCTTCCGACGTGAATAAATATAGGTAGTTTTTTTTATTGTTAGAGATGTTAAAATCCCCGCCATTGCTTGAGAAGTCACGCCAACTCACGTTAAAGTAATCTATTTTAGTATGAAGTTGAGGGTCGCTTAGATTTTGCAAATATACGCATCTACCTGCGTAGAGAGAGAGAGAGAGAGAGAGAGAGAGAGAGAGAGAGAGAGAGAGAAGGGGAGGTGGGCAGCTATACAGAGAGTTAAAAATTTTTGAGCCGAGTTAATTTGTTTTGTTTTTCTGTGGTACTGGCATACTTACTGATCATCATCATCACGACCGGTTGAAGTAGTAGTGCTGATGTGCAACCGAGCACCTGAATACTGACCAGCTCTTTACAAGTGTCGCGGTAGCGTGTCAATGCTTGAGTCTCTGTAAATGATTGACCAGTTTTGGATTGTTTCTTTTTTGGCACATGACTATATATATATATATATATATATATATATATATATATATATATATATATATATATATTGTATGCTTACTACATACATTTTATATCAGTATTCAGGGTCATTTAATAAATAAGGTGAATTTTTCGGTATAAGAACTTCTACGAGGGTCATTCAATAAATAAGGTAAATTTTTCGGTATAAGGACATCTACGAGGGTCATTCAATAAATAAGGTAAATTTTTCGGTATAAGGACATCTACGAGGGTCATTCAATAAATAAGGTAAATTTTTCGGTAGAATGACTTCTAATACAGATAGAAGATAGATATTTTTAAAAAAAATTTTTTCTTTTACTTCTTTTTGAAAGGGATTTAATTTTTTTATCAGATTGAAAAAAAAACTTTGAGAGTTTTGGAGATTATCAAAGATAGCCGACCAAGAAGCATGCTCCAGGATTGAACAGAGGTCAGTTATCAAGTTTTTGGTTGCTGAAGGGTGCAAACCAGTTGAAATTCCTAGAAGAATGTCAACTGTGTATGGTGCCACATGTTTCAGCCAAAAAATGTCTACAAGTGGGCTAAATTGTTTAAAGAAGGATGGAGAAGTGTTGAGGATGAAGACAGGCATGGGAGGCCTACAGTAGTGAGGTCTCCTGAGGTGATCGAATCAGTCAATGACCTCATTCAGTCTGACAGAAGGGTGACAGTGGATGACATTGCAAGGACTTTGAGCCTATCTGTTGGGACAGCACATAAAATTGTCCATGATGACCTTGCCTACTTGAAGGTTAGCTCACACAGCAGCCCAAACGGTGCAGACCACCAACGAGCTGGGCTGGGAACTGCTCCTTCATCCCCCTTCAGACTTTCACCTGTTTGGTCCCTTGAAAACGTTACGAGAGGCACGAAGTTTGAAAGTGACGATGAAGTCAAAAGTGCTGTGAGCGATTGACTGAGACATCAAAGATTTTTACGCTGAGGGAATACGGAAGCTTGTGCACAGATGGGAAAAGTGTGTGACACTACTGAGAGACTACGTTTAAAAATAAAAAAAAAGTAAGCTTCTATCTGTATTAAAAGTCCTTATCCCGAAAGATTCACCATATTTTTTAAATGACCCTCGTATTATAAAATAGTACCATAGTGTTTGCAAATTTTGCTAGTCTACGCATTCAATAAAACTTGTGGGGCAGTCATTAGAGGTCACCTCTTTGCTGAAAACGGTTCGAATATGTTTTGTAAAAAACGAGCAATGCCATGAATCATTGACGTAGCAACCAAAATAGCTTTTCAGTAAAAATTTGTACAGAAAAGCTAAAGGGAAGCAAGTTTAGGGTGGTGCGAAAATGAATGAAGCTGAGATGCCAGATCATGACGTATAATTTTAGAGACTCTTCTTTGATATTTGGTCACGAATCTCCAGATATATATCACCAGACCAGCTGTGGAAGTATTATTCAATAAAAGAAAAGGAAGAGACACAAGAAACACACACACACACACACACACACACACACACACACACACACACACACACACACACACACACACACAATACTGCATCTATTTTGAACAAGATTCAGGATTGGTCAATTTAAAACCACGAAGTCATGGAGTAGTAGGCGTGAGAAACTAGCAATTAAACATTAGGTGCGATGACGTCAGTCGATAAAGAAGCGGTGATTGATTTGTTTTTCTCGTTGATTACCTCGACGTTTTTGCCCGTGAGAAAATCTAGCATCTTCCTGGATTGTATCTGAAATTAACTTTCTCTCGCTCGCTGTCATGTTTAATGCAACTCTTTTGTCTGACGTACAATTTGAAGAGCCTCCCAATGGAAGCAAAACGGCTGCCTGTCATCAATGCCTCCTTCACTTAACGTTGTTACAAATGGAATTGCTCAGAAATTGTTCAAATCTCACAATTATCTACCTTATTCTGTTTGGTTGCAATCTCTTCCGCTACTAAGTGTTTGATAGGCTTCAAACTCGGCCGATTTAACTGCTCTTGCCTGGGAAATGAGTTTGTTGTTACTAATTCACTCTGTTGTTCAAGTCTCTCAGCATTCAGAATCTATCTATATATAGAAAAAACAATCTGTGAGTCTGTGTGTGACTGTAATCTATGCACGCCTACATTTTTTAAGCTACGCTATTCAAACTTTCTAGGGACACATATCTACAGGGAAGCCAGGTTGACACATACTTTTTGAGTTTAAGTTCAACAATTTTCCCTTTCGTACTTTTTGGTCTATGGAGCCGATTGTTTACATTTGCTCCGTAAAACAGCTAAGATCTAAGATGGTTGCTAAATTACATCACAGAAATCAATTCCTACGTGTCAAACGCGACTAAAAATTTTTTTATTAAAAAAAAAATTAGCCTTTATATTTAGCTAGCATCATAGCCCGGCTATGATTGCAAAACTGGGTTCAGTTCGACTATCTACATTTAAAACAGGTTAACTTCTATCTTATTTATGACTAACCCCACTTCCTGCAAATGTTTTCTATTCATTTCCAGATTAAAGAACCCCCACCCACTTAGAAGGAGACAGAAGTATGGCCGGCACTAAAACTACACTTTATACTCCGTTCGAATCAGAACGTGCATTCAATGCCTTCTTCTTAATGCTGAAAATGGTTACTAACAGCCTCAGCTTTCCTTTCCAACTTTCAACAAATGATTTCCATCTACTCCTCTCATTGACATCTTCTCCTACTACTAAAATGTTCTGGGTTGAACGGGCAACGCCGGGCTATGATGCTAGTCTTACATGTTTATAAGTCGATCCTTCTTCCATGCTTAAAACATTGCTGCCACATTTAAAAATTACTTCCATAGTAATCGTTCGGATGAAGTCTTCCTTCCAGTAGGTAGATTTTTTTTTAAATCTAAGCGTTGTGGTGTAATGGATATCGGCTCAGAACGAGAAGTCGGAGAACCGAGTTCGAATTCCAGTTGAATTCGTTACATTCACTTACGCGCATATACACTTGGGGAAGGTATTAATCCACTGCTTCTCCCTCCAGCTATGGGTTAATTACAAAAGAGATTGGGCTCTATAGCCTTAGTTAGCAACCAGTATACCGCAGAAAATAATGGCAACCTACTACAGAAAAATCTTCTGCCCAGTCGGATATGTCTCAAAAAAGACATGATCGCTCAAGCGTGTATCACTGACTAAGGAGACGGGCGTTAATATCTCACCAATTTACAGTTAAATGTACCTAGTCGGTCTTGTTTAACGAAATTTGTATTAATGACGGATATAACCGTAAATTCTGTGTTAACAGAATCTTTTTTTAACTTCTCGCTTGTAGAACTCACTTCCGGCTTCATGTTAATCTTCAAAAATTTATATGCAATGTCAATCGCTATCTACTGTGCTTCTTTTGTTCTCGCTCCTTAGCAACGTTTTTTTTTCTAACTCTTCCACACGCAGTAAACCCTTGTATCTCAGTGGCTTTATTGTCTTGCTTGTGGCAAAAACGATTAAATAAAAATTCTATATTGTACAGCATTTATTACTGCGATCTCCTGACGTTTCAAAATCTAAATCTAAACTTATTTGTAAATGGAACTTTGTTTGTGTGTGTGTGTATGTGTGTGTGTGTGTGTGTGTGTGTCCATTACCTATAGACTCCGAAACGGCTGAACGGATTTTCTTCAAAATTTACACAGTTGTACTATAAGCGTCTGCGAGTGTTCTTAGCTAGGTTTTGTGTCGAGGTACCTCTGATAAATATCGAAAATCGATAATCGAAAAAATCGGGTTTTAGAAGGAGTGGTCCGATTTTAATCAAATTTCATACACTCATAGACAAAGAAATAAGAAAGGATATTCAGAAGTTTCAAGGTTGCAGTTCTTACAATAGTGCAGAAAATCGATAATATATATATATATATATATATATATATATATATATATATATATATAAGGCAAGATGTTTGTGTATGTGTCTGTTTATCTGCCTGTATGTCTGTATTTTTCAGTCCTTTTATTTTAATTTTTGCTTCGGGTTTGCTTCTAAGTAGGTATAATTGTAGTTCTTAGTCTCAGCCATAATACCATTTACTCAGAGGACTTATTTAGCCTTCAAACTTCAGTTTATGACTAAAAAAACTTATTTGATATCGGTACCAGGAAATCAAAATTTGACTTACATCCATTCATTTTTCTTTCAGTCTACGGTTTCGCTTTGACTGGAAACAACTATTTCTTTTTAGTCTTTTGTACCAACGTCCAAAGAGTCTGAGCTCCAGGACCATGGATTAGTTTTAAAGCTTTCCTTACACACGAGCAACGCCGGGCTATACTGCTAGTTTATTTTAAGTGTGGTCTGTATGACGTGAACTGTGTACTTACAATATACTACTTACAAAATACTATTCGATATAGAAACCCGAGGTCTGGGATCTTCTTCTTCAGTGTGCCGTGTCTCTTCTGGACATTTACGATCATCGCCCTCCCCAAGTTCCTCTCGTTTGTACCTCTTAAACGGTCACTCATCAAGGTACAAACAAGGCTCGAGTTTGCTTAACTTAACACAAAAATCCAAACCTTTTATAGTAACTTGTATTTTTTAGTGTTCTTCTTCTTCTCCCTATGCCTTGTCTCCTCGGGATGTAGGCGATCATGGCTCTCCACAATTTTCGGTCTTTCGTGGCTCTTAATAGTTGTTGTCTTTTTGTTATTTCTCCTAAACCTTGTTCCGCCACCCGTTTACTCAAGCTCGCGAGGTATGTTATGCATTGTTTTTCTTTGTCCCTCTTACCCTCAGTAGATCCTGTGAGTATCAAATTTTCCAAGCCTTCTATTCTCATTCTGTGCCCGAGAAATTTCAGGTGTATATTTCTTATGATAAGTTTCAGTCAAGTGCCCTACGTGATACACGACATGACTGACTGGTTAGAATATTTTTCAGCAATAGCTTTCCAACCAAGGCTATAAAACCTCAATCTGTCCTGCTATTTAGCCCATAGCTGGAGAGAAAAGAGACAGATTAATACCTTTCCTAAGGAAATTGACCTTAAGTTAATGAAACGAATTCAACTGGAATTCGAACTCGGCTTTCTGATTTCTCCTTCTGAGCCGAAATTGTTTCTATTTTCTATAAAACTCTTGTCGTTGATCACATGTTCGTCCCATTGTATTCTCAGTATCCTTCTGTAGAACCGCGTTTTTGTTATCTCAAGTTTCTTCTTCATATGTGAGGAGATTATCCTTATAGGAGCCAGTCCTTAGGCAATATGCCACAATGAATGTATTTTGCATTAATGTATTGAGCTTTTTTCCGGTGGTAACCAGAAGTGGGCTAATTCTTGTACGCCGCTTACTGATGCGATCGCCACACGTCTCTAAAATTACGCCAAGTGTGAAC
Source organism: Ascarosepion bandense (assembly GCA_037127315.1). Lineage (NCBI taxonomy): Eukaryota > Metazoa > Mollusca > Cephalopoda > Sepiida > Sepiidae > Ascarosepion > Ascarosepion bandense. The sequence goes on along the minus strand of JBBBDQ010000490.1, from coordinate 1,807,869 downwards.
TATGTGTTCTGGACTGCATGCACACAAAATATTATTCGACATGATAACTTGGGACTTTTAGATAGTCTAAATTTGAATGAATTGTGATATTGCTGGTGCTGACCGGAAGTGAACTAATTATATCGGCTTGAATAAATGTATCATAACAATTGAAAAAATAAACTTTTAAAATATCATTCACACGAAATAGGACACGGCATCTGAAATATCCCAATTATCTCCCTTGATGACTGACTCTCTTTAAGAGGAGGTAACTTCAGAGGGTGTTATTATCTCCACTACTTCCGGAGACGCTAAAATAGACTCTTGATAAAATAAAGACCTCCGACATAATAACATCGATGCTAAAAATGGGGGAAAATAATTGATTTACTGTTTTATAATTGTAAGGCTCTATCAGCTAGAACGGCTTCCGTTAATAGACTTATGTATGTTCGTTTGTACACATGCGCGTAGCTTCAGACCTAAAACGTATTTATAATGATAGGAAAAATGTTGTATAAATAGAAGCGAATTTTATTTTATTTTATTTTATTTTATTTTATTTTATTTTATTTTATTTTATTCGGTACTTAGTTTGCATATACTGCTGTAAAAATCAACGATAAAAATTGTCAGTAATATGAAATTAAGACAAACAATAAAGACACACACACACACGCGCGTGCGCATATACATATCGGATTAAATAAATTGCAAACATTATGTCTGCTTATTTTCAATAAAATCCGTTCGGACTTACGGATAATCTTTCGTGTATCATAACTGAAATATCTAGGAAACTGTCACAGTTGATTTTATTATCCATTTCTCGATATTCCCAAGTACATTCAATCTCTTTATGATCATCCTCATGCGTGTAAGTTGTGGTTACAAAAAATAACCGCAAAACTGTGTTGCTAAAAACTACTGTAATGTTTTTTTTTTGTTTTTTTTTGGCTTCGGATTTACAGTAATTCTAGCAATATTTTATACCGGTTTTTATTAAAAACGGATTTTAAAATAAGCAGACATAATGTTTGCAATTTATTTTATCTTACATGTCTAAAAGAAGAATTTCTGCCTAAACACACACACACACACACACACACACACACACACACACACACACACACAAGTAGATAGACTAAACTGTCGCCCGGTTCACACTCCACCCACGTCTATTGAACAGGTGAAGAGGCTCATCCCTTGTTCCCTGTTTAGGATGTGGTTTCCAGCTTTCTCTTTTCCAATCTTTGCACTCTTACGTAGCCCCCTGCACATCAGTGGCGTTACCGTCTTGCTCGGGGTGATAAAAAAAAAAGAAACACACACACACACACACACACACACACACACACACACACACACACACACATATATAAAATAAGCACGAATATAGGAAAATTTATTTCTCTGGCTGGATTCGAATTCGCTATTAAACATACGAAAAAAAGAAACTAATTTTATGTTTAAATTGTTACTGATTTCATAAGTACAAAATGCAGTAATTTTATGAGATAGGCCATTGTATTTATTGCGACTTTCTTGGTTAGTTTTTCCACGAAGATTTTTCTAAAGGCCCTTAAAAGACTTTAGGACGTGATGGACATCGGCGGAAATTGGAATATTGACCTCTATTTTTGTTTGATTCATTTTTATGTCAGCTTCAAAGGCATAAAACTTTTGGAGGAAATTCATGTATGCAAAGAGATAAGAACATTTTGAAATGTTAATTTCCTCGACCGAAATTGTCTCATGGGTGTTGTTTGTGTTGGTGCCAAAATCTTCGAAACCCAAAGAATTAGACAAAGAACTTTTTTCCTGCTTCTCTGATTTTAAAATGGTTCTAGGGTTAAAATACCACCCAAAGCAGATGGTTGGTGGCATTTATAGTTGGTAATACTGTGTATTTTAGACCAGGAGAAGGCGTATTCGTTGTTTGGCATTATCGCATGTGCTCCAGATATACGTATAGTTGTGTGCGTATGTGTATGTGTGTGTGTGTGTGTGAGGGGGGGAGGGGAATTCTTTTAGTGGGCCGCAGTTGGAGATGTAGTGTCGTTCTGTGGGGAAGGCGAGCCTCGTGTTCGCAAATCGATTAGAACTTTGACATAAATGGCGCGATTCCAAAACGTGGAATGTTTCCGTAGAGCTGCAGTCTCCCCCTCTTTTCGAATCGGTTCTTTTCTAAATTTTTTTTTCTTTTCTTGCTTCTGTTTCCCCAACTTTTGGAGGAATTATTTTGGCAGTTCGCATCGTTGCATCATCATCATCATCATCATCATCATCATCATCATCATCATCATCATCATCATCATCAGCATCATTTTTTAATTTTTTTCGTTCATAAGTCGGTTTCTTTTTAATCGATTTGTATTATATATATCTTTTAACTTTTATAATCACTTTCTTTCATTCCTTTTTCTTTCATTCCTTTTTCTTTCATTCCTTTTTCTTACTTTCCTTTCTCTTTCTTTCTTTCTTTCTTTCTTCTATTTCTTAATATTTTCTTTTTTAATATTTTTCCTTCATCTACTGTTTCCTTTTCTCTGATTTTCATTTCCGCCTTATTTTTCAATATTTTACTTTTTCTTGCTTTTATTCCTCCGTTTTCTTTTCAACATTCTTTCTTTCTTTCTTGCTTCTTTCTCTTTTTCTACATTCCGTTCATCTTTCTTTCTTTCTTTGTTTTTTTTTCAATATTTTTTCTTTTTTGCTTGCATTTATTTCTTTTTTCAACATTTTTATTGATTTTATTCTTTCTTTTTTTCAGAATTCTTTCGTTTTTGCTTTTTTCTTCATTTTTCTACATTCCTTCTATCTATCTATCTTTCTTTCTTTCTTTCTTTTTTCAACATCATTGTTTCTTTCTTGCTTTTTTCTTTCTTTCTTCTACATTCTTTTCATCTTTTTTTTCCATCATTCTTTCTTTTTTGCTTTTTTCTTTCTTTTTTTTACATTCCTTCTTTCTTTTATTCTTTCTTTTTTTCAATATTCTTTTTTGCGTTTATTCTTCCTTTGTTTTGAACATTCTTTCTTTCTTTCTTTCTTTCTTTTTTTCTTAATTAATTTTATTTTTTTCTTTCTTTTATTTTTTAAATTTCTTTTTTATCTTTCTTTCCAACATTTACTATTTCCTTTTCTCTGGTTTTTATTTCTTCCTTATTTTTCAACATTTTATTTTTTTAATTTTTGCTTTTATTCTTTCTTTTTTTCAGCATTCTTTCTTTCTTTCTTTCTACATTCCTTCCATCTTTCTGTCTTTTTTCTTTCTTTTTTCAATATTCTTTCTTTTTTCAGAATTCTTTCTTTTTTGTTTTTTTCTTCATTTTCTACATTCCTTCTATCTTTCTTTCTTTCTTTCTTTCTTTCTTTTTTCGACATTATTTCTTTCTTGCTTCTTTCTTTCGTTTTTTTACATTCCTTCTGTCTTTCATTCTTTCTTTTTTTTAATATTCTTTTTTTCTTGCTCTTGTTTGTTTTGTTCAATATTCTTTTTGCCTTTATTCTTCCTTTTTTTTTAACATTCTTTCTTTCTTTCTTTCTTTCTTTCTTTCATTCTTTCTTTCTTTCTTTCATTCTTTCTTTCTTTCTTTCTTTCTTTTTCAGAATTCTTTCTTTTTTCAGAATTTTTTCTTTTTTTCTTTTTTCATTGTTATTTTTACATTCGTTCTGTCTTTCATTCTTTCTTTCTTTCTTTCTTTGTTCATCTATTCTTTCTTGCTTTCTTTTTTTAGTATTCTTTCTTTCTTGCTCTTGTTCTTTTTTCAATATTCTTTTTTGCGTTTATTCTTCCTCTGTTTTGAACATTCTTTCTTTCATTCTTTCTGTCTTTCTTTCTTTATTCATTTATTCTTTCTTTCTTTCTTTCTGTCTTTCTTTCTTTATTCATTTATTCTTTCTTTCTTTCTTTCTTTATTCATTTATTCTTTCTTTCTTTCTTTCATTCTTTCTGTCTTTCTTTCTTTATTCATTTATTCTTTCTTTCTTTCTTTCTTTCTTTCTGTCTTTCTTTCTTTATTCATTTATTCTTTCTGTCTTTCTTTATTCATTTATTCTTTCTTTCTTTCTTTCTTTCATTCTTTCTGTCATTCTTTCTTTATTCATTTATTCTTTCTTTCTTTCTTTCTTTCTTTCTGTCTTTCTTTCTTTATTCATTTATTCTTTATTTCTTTCTTTCTTTCTTTCTTTCTTTCTTTCTTCGACATTTATCTTTCAAAGTTTTCCAGACAGTCTCGCAGTTCCCTTCGCGGATCACTTTACCAAAATGAATGACGCAGTGTCATCCTAGCTCTCTGGTGCTATGACCAATTTGATTCACCAAAGATTGTGTCCACGTGACTTCTGCAAAAGATTCGACGAGGAATAATACCGAAGAAACAATGCGAAGTCATATCCGTTCGATATTTTTCTTATTACCTACGAAATGACTTACTTATCTTTCCGGCCATTCTACTTTTGTCCTCGTCTATTTAACGAGAAAATAAATCAATGAACGCTCGGCAAGCGTACGATTTGACGCTGGAATTTGGTCAACGGATTTCGCACGATTCATTTTTCTGAGAGCAGCGTCCCCCTGTCATTTCTACTACCCGGGGGCAGCCACCAGCCCCGCCCACTAGCCAGTAACGATTTAACGCTGTGAAGTAGTTGTAAAATCCGTGACAAAGACAGACATTGTTAACCGCTATAAAGAATAGGAAGTTGTGGTGAGCCATGATCTCACACGCCCTGAAGGGATACGGCCCGTAGAAGAAAAAGAAGTAGAAGATAGTGACCTTCGTATAAAGGAGAAACCTGCACTAATGCATACACGCTCATGCATCCAATGAATATCTAATCTAAACTTATTTATAAATGGAACTTTGTCTGTGTGTGTGTGTGTGTGTGTGTGTGTGTCCGTTACCTATAGACTACGAAACGGCTGAACCGATTTTCTTCAAAATTTACACAATTGTACTATAAGCGTCTGCGAGTGTTCTTAGCTAGGTTTTGTATCGAGGTACCCCCGATAAATATCGATAATCGAAAAAATCGGGTTATAGAAAGTGTGATCCGATTTTAATCAAATTTGATACACTCATAGACAAAGACATAAGAAACGATATTCAGAAGTTTCAAGGTTGCAGTTCTTACAATAGTGCAGAAAATTTGATATCGATAACAGGAAATCAAAATTTGACTTACATCCATTCATTTTTCTTTCAGTCTACGGTTTCACTTTAACTGGAAACAACTATTGCTTTTTAGTCTTTCGTGCCAACGTCCAAAGAGTCTGAGCTCCAGGATCATGGATTAGTTTTAAAGCTTTCATTACACCCAAGCAACGTCGGGCTATGCTGCTAGTATACTATAGTTAAAGAATTTTTCAAACCCAATTTACTAGCTCACTTCCGGTCAGAGGTATTTCCGGTTCCTGAATTATTTTATCATATATTCAATAATGAAAATAATGATGGATTTTTGAAAAATCGCCTAAAAGTTGAAGTTTACATGTCTATTTCAGTGCCAAATTACTAGCTTGCTTCTAATCAGAGGCATTTCCGGTTCCGGAATTATTTCGTTATATATTCAATAATGCAAATAATTATGGAATTAAACCATTTCTGCATAAAACGTCCTTAACATTTTTGCTTTTGTTGAGGCAAACATCCGGCTATATGTTTTGTACAGCATTATCGAAAAAAGGAGGCAAACCTATTGTCAATAATCTCCCATACTAACACCTTACAAGTTTTAATGTTCACATTTTATACCTGGAATATATATAACGGTCCCCTATTTTTTGGGTATTTTTAAGGTTAAAAGGTCACCTTGTGGTACGCCGGCATATACGGTATATAATTTTGTATGCATTTTATAATATACAGTTTCTTTATTTTTTTCTTCTTTTTTTTCTATGTGCCTTGTCCTTTCAGAACGTGAGCGATCATGGCTTTCCTCATCTCCCTATCCCTGGTGGCTCTTAGCACGCCTTCTCCTGTTACACCACCCAAACCCCGCTCTGCCATCCACTAGCTCAAGACAATAAATCTAGAATATAAATGTATAGAAACTAGCATGGCCACAAATTGAGGGATCAGTTTATATATTAATTATAATATAGAATTGATCCCCCATGTTATATCCATATTATAATTTCTTATAAACAGCATATATAGTCTTCTTCTATGTGCCTTGTCCTTTCAGGATGTAGGCGATCATGGCCTTCCACGTCTCCCTATCCCTGGTGGCTCTTAGCACGCTTTCTCCTATTACACCACCCAAACCCTGCTTTGCCATCCATTATCTCAAGCCCATAAATCTAGAATATAAATGTATAGAAACTAGCATGGCCACAAATAAGGGATCAATTTATAAATTGATTATAGTGTAGAATTGATCCCCCAATTTATATCCACATTAAAATTTCTTATAAACAGTTGGCATATATTTTCTTCTATATGCCCTGTCTCTTCAGGACGTAGGCGATCATGTCCTTCCACGTCTCCCTATCCCTGGTGGCTCTTAGCACGCTTTCTCCTGTTGCACCACCCAAACCCTGCTCTGCCATCCACTAGCTCAAGACCATGAATCTAGAATATAAATGAAACTAGCATGGACACAAAATGAAGGATCAGTTTACATATTGATTATAATATAGAATTGATCCCCCATTTTATATCCACATCATAATTTCTTATAAACAGTTGGCATATATATTCTTCTTCTTTGTACCCTGTCTCTTCAGGACGTAGGCGATCATGGCCTTCCAAGTCTCCCTATCCCTGGTGGCTCTTAGCACGCTTTCTCCTGTTACACCACACAAACCCTGCTCTGCCATCCACTAGTCCAAACCCATAAATCTAGAATATAAATGTATAGAAACTAGTATGGCCACAAAATGAGGGATCACTTTACATATTGGTTATAATATAGAATTGATCCCCCATTTTATATCCACATTATCATTTCTTATAAACAGTTAGCATATATATTCTTCTATGTGCCCTGCCTTCAGGACGTAGGCGATCATGGCTTTCCACGTCTCCCTATCCCTGGTGGCTCTTAGCACACTTTCTACGGTAATACCACGCAACCTTCGTTCTCTCATCCACCTGTTCAGATTCTTCAAATATGTCATCCGCTGCTTTCCCCTGTCTCCCCCCCCCACTATCTGGGCTGCTAGTATCGGGTTCTCAAAGCCCTCTTTCCTTACCATTTACCTCTCACACACAATTCGCCGATATAAGGTAAAGAATTTTCCATCTTTTCACACTACCTGATGAGACATTGTCCTTTCAATGTCTAAACAATGATAAACAATAGAGGATAATTTGTACACGTTCTAAACTATAATATATATATATATATATATATATATATATATATATATATATATCGTGTAAAATCTTGTATACAATAAAGACGGAAGCTGATGATGGTTCGCCTGAAATAGGACTAAACTTCCGATTTAACATGAAAGAACGTGCTTGCCTTAATTTTTCTTATATATATATATATATATATATATATATATATATACGTACCAACAATAAAGTAGCATTAATAAAGTCTAAATTCAGAAAAACTAACGCTAACTTATCAGTAACGTAAATCGTCAACAACCCAACGAGGACTACCACGTGGGTTAAAGGGGAAGAAAAAAAAAAAAGAAACAAACAAATCCCAATAACAATGAGTCAAGAGCTTGTTTGAAAGAAAAAAAAAACCCAAGACGGAAACCTTAACAGCAGAGTGCTCAATACGAAAGTAGATCAAAAATACAATAAACTAAATCGAAAAGTGAGCCTGAGCCAAACACCGACCGCGGTTTCACGCAACGGATCGTCAGGGCATGGCTCTTTCTATATATATATATATATATATATATATGGAAAGAGGGATAGATAGATAGATAGACAGACGAGTGATGAAAAGAACATTTTAATATATCGTAAGTAACTTTGATCGAGAGAAAGATAACTTGTAAGTATTAAGATATTCATTGTAATATATTACTTTCGCAAAACAATTATTAATGTATGACTTAGTTACCGATATATGAATCTGACCACATTACAATAAGCACGTCTTCTTACCAACTGCTATCAGTGTTAATAAATTCCGGTAACCATTCAGGACCGATGGGAAATTTCTCAGTCTGACAGAAATAAGAAAAGAAAGCCACGGTGGAAGTAATGTACCGGAAGAAAGGAACAGCGAAATGGCAAGAACGAGTTTCTTAACTGGAAGTATTGAATTACTTGGCGTTTTTGTCTGGCATCACGACTTGTCAGAATCACTGAACCTGGGTTTGCAAGTTATACGGCACGTATCATTTAGTCAGGAGCTAATCGGCCGCTTATGCAGAAAGGGAAAGGGCTTCATGGAATTGTCCACTTGCTGGTTCGACCTCTTGACTTATGCTTTCGGTTTCAAATCACTGACGAATTCATATGCATATAAAAGCGGACGACTCGTATCTATCTATCTATCTATCTATCTATCTATCTATCTATCTATCTATCTATCTATCTATCTATCTATCTCATCCTTCGTTATCTATCTATCTATCTATCTATCTATCTATCTATCTATCTATCTATCTATCTCAATTCCTTCGTCATCTATCTATCTATCTATCTATCTATCTATCTATCTATCTATCTATCTATCTATCTATCTATCTATTTCAATTCCTTCATTATCTATCTATCTATCTATCTATCTATCTATCTATCTATCTATCTATCTATCTATCTATCTATCTATCTCAATTCCTTCGTTATCTATCTATCTATCTATCTATCTATCTATCTATCTATCTATCTATCTCAATTCCTTCGTTATCTATCTATCTATCTATCTATCTATCTATCTATCTATCTATCTATCTATCTATCTATCTCAGTCTGTTAATATCCATCAAAACTATTATTATGATTGTCTTACTTAAATTTCTATTTCTTCGATATTCCAGCGTTTATCTGTTCTTTAAATCCAATTAGTGCAAATACAAATTGTCTGCAGTAAGCTTATTCACCTACGCCCGTAACAATTCAGACAAAAGGTACAATAAAAATCTAAAATTTAATATAGGTAAAATATTTACTCGTCGACAAACGTTTCTCAAATTTAAGTAACCTACACATTCTGACGAAATACTCTAAAACTTAACTATAGCAGCATTGAAATCATATTACAAGTCATGAAAATTTAAAAAAAACTGCAAAACGTAGGAACGCCCACATATAGTTAAAATAAAATCCAAATGCTCTCGTAACGGTATCTACCTACCAAGTAACGTAATATACCAAGCGGCTGTAAGATATAAAGAAAATTCGAAAATAATATATATTGAAATGACATAACAGCATATTTATATCTATCGGCCTGATTATTTATGATAAATTTGAGTAGATATTCTGTTTTTAATCAAACAGTATATATATTTCTACCGGTCTGATTATTTACGATAATTTTTGTACGAAAATGTGCGTCATTTGGCATGATTCGAACCTGCGACCCCTAACAACAGAGGGAAAGCTACCAATTGATCTGATTTGTCTTAGACCACTCAACCACGAATGATACGACAGTCTAAACGACGTTAAATCAAGCTTATATAACACAATTTTTGATTCTACGCAAATAATCATCTTTGCTCTGAAATATATCGTAATGTCAACAAATGTAAACAGACAATGTTACGGAAAATCCCGAAGATTAAAGCAATGTTTTTAGCAACCGACATATTGAAATTATTTGTTTAAACATTATTTTTAATCGATACTCGTAATTGAGTAGATATTCTATTTTTAATAAAACAGTATATGGTAAATTTTGTTTTGTTTTGTTCCCCGAAGGCCTTTACCCCTTCAAATCTTTCGAATACATCCTTAATTTCGTGCAAATGTATATGCTGAACTCAATTCGATAATTGTTTATAGAAGAAACCTACCTTTTTTTCATGTGATTGACCAGAAATAAATCGGAGTATATCTCACCCCTTACCACCGTTGTCATTTCTGATTCACCGCTGAATGACTTGAGGCGTAGGATACTGAATTCGTTCTATTTACTCCCTTTGGCAATAATTACTCCGCGATTTGTTGTGTTTCGAAACTCATTTTCTGCGCATTAATCGCAAAATGGACGTAAAAAGACCGAAAAATCGTAAAACTACGTGTAAATTCAGTCTGCAGTGAATAAAATTTTTGAACCGTGGTTACGGGATGAGAGAAACAGCGACAAGAAGTTCCATATTTTTCTGCTCGATAAAATGAAAAAAAGGTAGGTTTCTTCAATAAACAATTACCGAATTGCGTTCAGCATATACATTTGCACAGAATTAAGGATGTTTTGGAAAGATTTGAAGGAGTAAAGCCCTTCGGGGAACAAAACAAAAATTTACCCAGTATATTTATTTCTACCGGCCTGATTATTTACGATAAAGTTTGTATGAAAATATGCATCATTCGGCAAGATTCGAAATTTTATCGTAAATAATCAGGCCGGTAGAAACACAGAGAGGCTACTCCCATGAAATATTATTTATCAACAAAAATATGCAAATAGAAAACAAAATTCTCAAATCTCATACTAACATGGAAAATAAAAACAACAACACCAGATTTCATCAAAACTACGCTAGTAGCCTGTATAGAGAGCCGACACAAAGTAACTTGGTATTTTTTTTAATCATGTCACCCCAAGCAAGGCATTCCACTGCCACTATAGTGCAGGGGGTTACATAGAGCGATTGGGTATAGGAAATATCAGAAGGAGGGTGGTAGACGACTTAGGATGTACATAGAGGGAGTTGGAGAGATCGGGTGTGAGTTAGTGTGTTAGGAGGTGTCTATTGACCCTACATTTAAACTCCTGGAGGTTGTAGCCGTCGGGGAAGCAAGCATGCGGTAGGGAATTCCACAGGCGGGAAGTGCGAGAAAAGAAGCTGTTGGAGTAGAAACTGCGGTTACATTTCATCGGTTTCACTGTAAAAGGTTGGGACCTAGTTGCCAATCTAGTACCTCGTGCAAATTCACACCTAGGGGCACCAGTGATTTAAGTTCATCAGAACAGAAGCCATGAAATTATTTATAGAAGAGGCACAGGGAAGCCACGTCATGCCGGAGAGAGAGTGACTGCAGGCGGACAGCTAAGTTGGTATATTTGTGGAATGGACTCCCGAGGAGAAGCTTCCCCGTTAACTACGGTTGTAATCTCTTAAAGTCTATGGTTAACCGTTATCTTTTCGCATATCCTCATCAATTGCACTTTTTGCCTGTTTTTATGCTCATGCTACAACGTTTTTCAATAGCCCCCTACCTTGACTGGTTCTTGAGCCATGTACCGAGAGAAAGATTAATAGGACAATTTTACACTGTTGTCAGTAGACATATACCAGTGAACTTTATACGCGGTTGTGCCCCATGGAAAACGACCATGGAGAATACAAAATACTCCAAGCCACGCATGGAAAACATCGTACAGCTTTTGGTAATCGTAATCTTGAACAGATTTTGGCCATCACGACGGTCGTTCCCGCCCAAATAAGAACACAGGCGCAGCTGAGCCGATCAAAAGTGTCTCCACTCAGTAAATAGAAGGTAAGTTACTTTAGCTTTACAATCAGCTTTTTTGAAGGTCACTGAGTTTAATGTATATTCTGGCATGATTTGTAGGAAGAAACATACTTTATATATATATATATATATATATATATATATATATATATATATATATATATATATATATATTATTAAAATACTTTAATCCAAACGGAAAAGTAGGAAGGTAAATCCCCAAAACCTGTTATTTATTTTATTTAGTTTATCGATACCTAGAGGTATCTTAAATTAGATTAACTTTATTAAAAATTTTTATTCTTATATGTATTTTTCCACTAACAGGTTAAGAGGCTCATCCCTTGTTCCCTGTTTAGGATGTGGTTTCCGGCTTTTCTCTATACCAATCTTCTCACTTTGGTTTCTTTTTATTTTTTTTTTCAATTGGAGTAGATAGATCTATCTATCGCCCGGTTCACACTCCACCCACGTCTATTGACCAGGTGTAGAGGCTCATCCCTTGTTTCCTGTTTAGGATGTGGTTTCCGGCTTTCTCTTTTCCAATCTTCTCACTTTGTTTTTTTTTTCAATTGGAGTAGATAAATCTATCTATCGCCCGGTTCACACTCCACCCACGTCTATTGACCAGGTGTAGAGGTTCATCCCTTGTTCCCTGTTTAGGATGTGATTTCCGGCTTTCTCTTTTCCAATCTTTTCACTATTACGTACCCCCCTGCATATCAGGGGCGTTACCGCCTTGCTCGGGGTGATACGGCAAGATTCGAACCTGCGACCCCCATCTATATAGGGGAAGCTACCATTTGATCTGGTAACGTCTTAGACCTCTCGACCACGAATAGTTTTCAGTCTAAACGAGGTTTTTATCAAGCCTATATAATACAATTTTCGATCCATCGTAAACAAACATATCTGCTCTGAAATGTATCGTAATGTCAACAAATGTAAACATGCAACGGAAATCAACGAATTTTAACGAAACTTGGTTATAAGCAACCGACAATTTGAATGAAGTGTTTGAATATATATATATATATATATATATATATATATATATATATATATATATATATATTGTGTGTGCATTTTGGCAGCATTTTTTCATTAATACAGGTTTCATTGAATAATATAGACAAGTTCTGTCTATTTATTCTGTGTAAGATCCGTTCGTATGATCTGATTAGCTTGATAGTGTTGTCATGGAAAGACGACAAAAAATCTCAATAATTGTTGATTTTTTTATCAGGTCTGAGCTTTCGGCTTACATAAGCCATTATCAAAGGATGAACATTTAATGTTCAGTGAACATAGAACATT
>JBBBDQ010000490.1:1750000-1792500 GCA_037127315.1 Ascarosepion bandense | reverse complement strand
ACATTGGTTTATATATATATGTATATATTACTACAACTACGCTCTCCCGTAGACTTACCTGTCACCTTTCTGATCAGAGTACAATTAAACAACATTTCTTAGAAAAGCATAATCATGTAGATAATATCAGACAGATATTAGTCAACAATACAATAATCCTCACTCATACACACAGTAAAAAGAACCTTCAGATATTGGAGGCCATGTACATTACTCATACACACAGTAAAGAGAACCTTCAGATACTGGAGGCCATGTACATTACTCATACACACAGTAAAGAGAACCTTCAGATACTGGAGGCCATGTACATTACTCATACACACAGTAAAGAGAACCTTCAGATACTGGAGGCCATGTACATTACTCATACACACAGTAAAGAGAACCTTCAGATACTGGAGGCCATGTACATTACTCATACACACAGTAAAGAGAACCTTCAGATACTGGAGGCCATGTACATTACTCATACACACAGTAAAGAGAACCTTCAGATACTGGAGGCCATGTACATTACTCATACACACAGCAAAGAGAACCTTCAGATACTGGAGGCCATGTACATTACTCATACACACAGCAAAGAGAACCTTCAGATACTGGAGGCCATGTACATTACTCATACACACAGCAAAGAGAACCTTCAGATACTGGAGGCCATGTACATTACTCATACACACAGTAAAAAGAACCTTCAGATATTGGAGGCCATGTACATTACTCATACACACAGTGAGGGCAGATACTGGAGGCCATGTACACATTACTCATACACACAGTAAAAGAACCTTCAGATACTGGAGGCCATATTGCATTACTCATACACACAGTAAAAGAACCTTCAGATACTGGGTATTATTACGTACTCATACACACAGTAAAGACAGCTAGACCTAGGCCATGTACATTACTCATACACACAGTAAAGAGAACCTTCAGATACTGGAGGCCATGTACATTACTCATACACACAGTAAAGAACCTTCCTTCAGATACTGGAGGCCATGTACATTACTCATACACACAGTAAAAAGAACCTTCAGATACTGGAGGCCATGTACATTACTCATACACACAGTAAAAGAACAGATACTGGAGGCCATGTACATACTCATACACACAGTAAAGAGAACCTTCAGATACTGGAGGCCATGTACATTACTCATACACACAGTAAAAAGAACCTTCAGATACTGGAGGCCATGTACGATACTCATACACACAGTAAAAGAACCGAATGCTGTGGAGGCCATGTACATTACTCATACACACAGTAAAAAGAACCTTCAGATACTGGAGGCCATGTGCATTACTCATACACACAGTAAAAGAACCTTCAGATACTGGAGGCCATGTACATTACTCATACACACAGTAAAAAGACAGCCAGATACTGGAGGCCATGTACATTACTCATACACACAGTAAAAGAACCTTCAGATATTGGAGGCCATGTACATTACTCATACACAGTAAAGAGAACCCAAAGATGCTGGAGGCCATGTACATTACTCATACACACAGTAAAGAGAACCTTCAGATACTGGAGCCATGTACATTACTCATGTACACAGTAAAAGAACCTTCAGATACTGGAGGCCATGTACATTACTCCTTACACACAGTAAAGAGAACCTTCAGATACTGGAGGCCATGTACATTACTCCTTTTACACAGCAAAAAGAAGAGCTATTCAGATACTGGAGGCCATGTACATTACTCATACACACAGTAAAGAGAACCTTCAGATACTGGAGGCCATGTACATTACTCTTTTATTAAAGAGAGAACCTTCAGATACTGGAGGCCATGTACATTACTCATACACACAGCAAAGAGAACCTTCAGATACTGGAGGCCATGTACATTACTCATACACACAGTAGAACCTTCCTGGGTGATACTGGAGGTATGTACATTACTCATACACACAATAAAGAGAACCTTCAGATACTGGAGGCCATGTACATTACTCATACACACAGCAAAGAGAACCTTCAGATACTGGAGGCCATGTACATTACTCATACACACAGTAAAAAGAACCTTCAGATACTGGAGGCCATGTACATTACTCATACACACAGTAAAAAGAACCTTCAGATATTGGAGGCCATGTACATTACTCATACACACAGTAAAGAGAACCTTCAGATACTGGAGGCCATGTACATTACTCATACACACAGTAAAGAGAACCTTCAGATACTGGAGGCCATGTACATTACTCATACACACAGTAAAAAGAACCTTCAGATACTGGAGGCCATGTACATTACTCATACACACAGCAAAGAGAACCTTCAGATACTGGAGGCCATGTACATTACTCATACACACAGTAAAAAGAACCTTCAGATACTGGAGGCCATGTACATTACTCATACACACAGCAAAGAGAACCTTCAGATACTGGAGGCCATATACATTACTCATACACAGTAAAAATGTCCTTCAGATATTGGAGATCATCTACATTACATCAAAACAACCCACATTTAATAAAATCACGTTTAAATCTGGTCATAACACATTACATTGCATTTAAATATATGGTTCTGTTATCATTTCGAGCTCTCACTCGGTGTGACGTCATAGAACCGCATTACAAATTTACGAAATGCGTTTGCTATTTTTGGTAACTGTTATCGTTGCCTAGCAAAGTTTTATGTCAACACAAGATAAACTCCTCTTTGATGGTGGATGTTATATATATATATATATATATATATATATATATATATAGTAATATTTATTATAGTAATAATCCCAATAGCAGCAAAACTAATTCTGTCAAGACTAGCAATAATTAAACTACAAATGAGATCGTCTTGAAACCAACCGGGATCGAACCCGGAGGGAAAAGAAGTGGATGAAAAAAAGAAACAAATGAAATACTTGAACAAAAATTCAAGCATTTGTTAAGAAAGAAAAAAAAAAGCCCCAAGACGAAAAGCTTAACAATAAAGGGCTCAATACGAAAGCAGAGTACACAAAGCACTCAAAGCAAAAGTGCGCATCAGTGGCGTTACCGCCTTGCTTGGGGTGATATGATTTAAAAAAAAAAAATCGAAAATCTAAGTGTGAGCCAATAACCTACCACGGTTTCGCGTAACAGGTCATCAGGGAAAATTGGCCAATTGTTCCCTGACGTGCTGTTAAGGGAAACCGTGGTAGGTTATTGGCTCACTCTTAGATTTTCGATTATATATATATATATATGTGTGTGTGTGTGTGTGTGTGTGTGTGTGTATGTGTGTGTGTGTGTGTATGTGTGTGTGTGTGTGTGTGTGTGTATTACCGAAAACCATTCGAACCTACAAAAGACAATTTTTAACAAAAACTCTATCGAATTTACGTAGATGAAGGTGTATGAAAAATGCTATGAATTTTCGAGTCCTCGAAAATAATATACATATGAGTAATTTCAGTTCATCTACATTTTTTCTTAATTAATTTAAAATTTCTATAATTTGAGAAATGCAAATTATAGAAAAAAATGAGAAAAAGTTGAAATTAGTCAAAATCTAATATTTATAACGACACAGTTTCAGCAACATTTACTTAAATTTTACGTTTTGTCTCACTAATGGAGAATTCAGTTATGTGACGCCGGTTCATTGTTGAATGATATTAAAGTAGAAATTACCAAAACTCTTTATATATATATATATATATATATATATATATATATACCCTTAAGCAAAAAATTCACACAAAAAAAAAAAAAAGAAAAAAACAGAAGGTGCTAGGAATTTCGAACCGAACCTTTTATTATCTGCCTCTAAACTTGTAAGTTACTTTTTCACCACTGGTATTGAACTCACAACTCTTTGGGTCAAATCACAGGAACTAACCAACGTCTATATGCACTGGGCTGTGTGTCGTTAAGGACACACGGCCCAGTGCATATAGGGTTAGAAGGAGATAACTCATGACTAGCAGGAGAGGCTCTAGGCAAGGAATGGAGTTCATATACCCCAGTGATTGTAATAAAGGGTTCGGTTCGAAATTCCTAGTACCCGAAGAAGGCCGGAGCGTACGACTGCCGAAACGTCGTGCAAATGACAACAAAGATGAGGACAATAGTCCGAATAATGTAAATACTGAGAACTTACTAAGACGAAGGTGTATGGAAAATGCCATGATTTTTCGAATTCTTAAAAATAATGATATATATATATATATATATATATATATATATATATATATATATTAGTACCACTATGCAGTTCCCATAGTAATCGTTGGTCCACAATTAATGTGACACTCCCGAGGTGAGGACGTATCACTGACCTGTTCACGTTGCCTGAATAACTGGGAAAACTATTAATATTCCATTTTGGAATTACCAAAATGATACATAAGTAATTTTATTTTGAATTATGCACTGTTATGGAACTGTAGAAATTTGCTCGAGAAATTTGAGCATTTTTGAAATAATAAATCAATTCAACCTGGGACATCGATAAATATGGAAAAACCGGCCTCGACGCAGATATGTGTATTAAACCCTTATTCTATTAATAATGTATTAAACCCTTATTCTATTAATAATGTATTAAACCCTTATTCCATTAGTAATGTATTAAACCCTTATTCTATTAATAATGTATTAAACCCTTATTCTATTAATAATGTAGTAAACCCTTATTCCATTAGTAATGTATTAAACCCTTATTCTATTAATAATGTATTAAACCCTTATTCTATTAATAATGTATTAAACCCTTATTCCATTAGTAATGTATTAAACCCTTATTCTATTAATAATGTATTAAACCCTTATTCTATTAATAATGTAGTAAACCCTTATTCCATTAGTAATGTATTAAACCCTTATTCTATTAATAATGTATTAAACCCTTATTCTATTAATAATGTATTAAACCCTTATTCTAATTAATAATGTATTAAACCCTTATTCTATTAATAATGTATTAAACCCTTATTCTATTAATAATGTTTGTATAACTTGCAAGCCACTGATTATTACTTTTCTCTTCAATTCTATGGTCAAATCATTAGCAATGTCTTTACATTAAACATAGAAAAAATAATTTTAAACATTAACTTTAATTTTTTCCTACTGACAGTGATTATTTCCTGATTTTCAATTAATTTCATGCCTAAAACATTAACCTCACATTCTCGTTATACAGATAACTAGCAGTATAGTCCGGCGTTGCTCGGGTGTAATTAAAGCTTTAAAACTAATCCATGGTCCTGGAGCTCAGACTCTTTGGACGTTGGCACGAAAGACTAGATAGCAATAGTTGTGTCCAGTTAAAGCGAAACCGTAGATTGAAAGAAAAATGAATGGATGTAAGTCAAATTTTCATTTTCTGGTATCGATATCAAATAAGTTTTTTTCGTCGTAAACTGAATTTTGAAGGCTAAATAAATCCTCTGAGTAAATGGTATCATGGCTGAGACTAAGAACTACAATTATACCTATTTAGAGCCAAACTCGAAGCAAAAACTAAAATAAAAGGGCTGAAAAAGATACAGACATACAGGCAGATAAACAGACACACACACAAACATCTTGCCTTTTATATACATATATTATGAATTTTCTGCAGTATTGTAAGAACTGCAACCTTGAAACTTTTGAATATCGTTTCTTATGTCTTTGTCTATGAGTATATCAAATTTGATTAAAATCGGACCACTCCTTCTATTACCCGATTTTTTCGATTTTCGATATTTATCGGCAGTACCTCGACACAAAACCTGGCTAAGAACACTCGCAGTTGCTTATAGTACAACTGTGTGAATGTTCAAGAAAATCGGTTCAGCCGTTTCAGAGTCTATAGTTAACGGACACACACACACACACACACACACACACACACACACACACACACACACACACACACAAAGTTCCATTTATGAATAAGTTTAGACAATCTATTCTCTTCATTAGAGCCTGTCTTAAATCCGAATAATTGCTATTGATCAATTCCTTAAAAGGATTAGTAACCTTTTCTTTCAGTAACGTTTGCTTAAATCCGGATAAGTGATACTGTTCGATTCATTTATTTATTTATTTATTTTTATAATCATATCGCCTAAAGCAAGGCATTTTACTGCCACTGGTTTTGAAGGGGGTTACATAGAAGGAAAGTTATGAGAAAAAGTGACAGGTTATAGGGGTGACAGGAAGTGAGTAAGAGAAGGATGAAAATATTGATGAGAGTGGAGTAGACGAAGAAAGGAGCATGAGAGAGAGAGAGAGAGAGAGAGAGAGAGCGAGCGAGAGAGGATGCAGTTTAGTGAGATAGGAGATGACTATTGACTTTACATTTAAATTCTTGGAGATTATAGCTGTCGGGAAAGCAAATAAATGGAAGGGAATTTATACAGACAGAAACATTTTCTTTTTGTAGGTCTTGTCTTAAATCTGGATAACTGATATTGATTAATTTCTTTATATTGATTTCGTTTCCTTTGCTAGAGCAGGTTTTAAATACCGATGACACTGATTGATTTTTTTTTAAATTCTCTGACCAGTTAAGGATTATATTTTTTTAAAGCTGAAAAATTATTTTGGATTGTAGGATTAAGTTTTCCTGTGAGCGAACATTTAATTCGCTATTTTTGAGAATGACTGTCTATTTCCAGGTACATTTTATTCTTGAAAAATACATCGTTTAAATGCGGTTAGGACACATCATCAGTGATGTTATCCAGGTTCATTGACGGTTTCGGTCCTTTAAAAACATCATACCTTCTCCCCAGGTTGACCCAGCCAAGGTTGATCAGGCCCCGGATTGTGTCCTAATCTCTGCTTGCAACATTGTTAGAATGCAAGAAGTTTTGTTTTTGGTTGCACAGAAGAAGAGGAAGAAATTCGTCCACAAATAAAACAAAAAAACAAAAAACAAACAAAAAACCCCAGAATGTCCAGTGATGATAATGTGTATATAAATGGTTTAAATAAATATCGAAAAAAAAACACAACTGTCTAAATATATTTAAAATAAATATGTAAAATCATAAACAAAATCCTGGGAAAAAAATGATTTTCCGTAATTAATGTGAAGATGAATGGTTAAAATAGATATCGTATGTTTAGCTAAAGGAACAAAAGAAAAAAAAACTGTTTAAATATACTGAAATAAATACATGTTAAAACGATGTGGAAGATACTGCGGGTCAGAAGATGAAGGAATATGCCTATTAACGAAATCGAAAATCGTACTGAATACAGTGAACGTCCGAGCTAAAAAAAAATTAAGTGTTAAAATAGATATTGGAAGTGAGGATATGTAAATAACTAGAAAAAAAAAAAAAAAGAATGATATTAGTGAAATGTTTCGGATTAAAAAAATAAATAATGAAAATATGACTTAGTGATATGAATAGATAAATGAATAGATAAAAAAAAAAAAAAAAGGATTTTACGTCGCATTTGGTGACATTAATGTAGATTGTACAGATTGTTTCATTTCCTCGTCATGGTTTTTGGACACTACCGTTATTTTGTCCCGTCCAGGTATTATTATCTCGGCATATCCACATCCACCTGGATGACCCCAGAGCTGCATAGAGGATAGTTTGAGCCGCTTTCCTCTTTTTAACCCTATAATTCTCATTTTATTTAAGGCCAAGTTTAAGGATTTTCCAACGAATTTCGATTGGGTAGCATATTGCTTGCCACCCTCGTCTACATTTACTATTATTCAGCCCATAACGGCAGATTGGTGGCGAAGGAGATGAATTCACACTTTTCCCAATGGTATTTGCGCGTAAATAAATATAAAGAACCCGATTGGAATTCGAACTCAAATGTCCGATTTCTCATCCTGAGCCGATATCCATTGCACCATCAATCACCATCTTCTTGATTTTTAATGAATCCTATAGTAAAAATCATTAGCAATATATTTCATGTTTATAGATAATACTCCTACTTTTTTAGTAAGTCTACCATCATGTGCGTTGTGGTGCAGTGGATATCGGCTCAGAACGGGAAATCGGGAAGCCGAGTTCGGATTCCAGCCGAATTCATTGCATTCACTTACGCGCAAATACCCTTGGGAAAGGTATTAATCCGTCTCTTCCTTCCAGTTATGGGTTAAATAACAGGACAGATTGGGTTCTATAGCCTTGGTCGGCAACCAGTCTACCTCAGAAAGCAATGGCAACCTACTGCGGGATAATCTTCTGCCCAGTCAGTCATGTCTCTTTCGAGACATGATCGCCCAAGCGTGTATCGCGCATGGCACTTAACTGACTGACTGACTGACCATCATTCCAGACAACTCACAATTCCTATCTGCCAAATACTCAATTTTCTTTCAGTTAAGCTTGCATTAACTTTTATCACTCTATAGATGACTTCATCTGCTGTAGGCTTACGGCCATATCACGTTGAGCAACGTTGAGCCTGGTCATTACTTAGATGGGTGACCGCTTGGGAATACCAGGTGCTGTAAGCGTTTACTGACGGATGTGCGTGCTTACGGCCATATCACGTTGAATACACTGGTTCTCGCTCGATCACCGATCAACGTTGAACCTGGTCAGTACTTAGATGGGTGACCGCCTTGGGAATACCAGGTGCTGTAAGCGTTTACTGACGAATGTGCATTGTGGTGCAGTGGATATCGGCTCGGAAAGAGAAATCGGTGGGCCGAGTTCGAATTCCAGTTGAATACCCTGCATTCACTTAAGAACTGGTACCCTTGGGAAAGGTATTAATCCGTCCCTTCCCTCCAGTTATGGGTTAAATAACAAGGGTAGGACTTTGGGATCCTGCCCTTAAAAACAAATCCCAATGAATATTGATACTCGAAAAGAAAAATGTATTTCTAGACACAAAACTTATATATATATATAAAAATAAATTGTTGAAAGAAAAAGGTATTACCAGCAACAAATAAATAAAATTTAGTTGGTAATAAATTACCCGCCGAGGTTGATTTTCTATAAAAACAAACCATCCAATATAAGCAACATTTTGGATCTAATTCTACTATTTGAGGTAACACTTTTCAAGGTATGAGTATTGTTAAGTTTATACGTGCAAATCCAACACGACATAGTTTCATGACATGCTAAAGTCGGACAAGAAGGTATTCAGTGTGGATTTGCCGTATCATTCAAAAGTGTGTTGGCTTTACCAGTTATGGGTTAAATAACAGGGTAGGACTTGGGGACCCTGCCATTAAAAACAAATCCCAATGAATCTTGATACTCGAAAAGAAAAAAAAGTATTACTAGACACAAAACTTATATAAAAACAACAATAAATTGTTGAAAAAAAAAAGGTATTACCAGCAATAAATAAAATTTAGTTGGCATTAAATGACTCGCCGAGGTTGATATGCCATAAAAAAAAACAACCAACAATCATTTGCTGTACAAAAGATTTATCCTGCCAGTGAAGATAACTCTGATCCTTGAATAGCAGTGTGTTTTAATTTCATAGTTGTGTTTTCAAATCCTACTATGGCAACAAAATCTGCGTTGGCTGAAATTAACAATAAAGATGCTGCAATTGAGAGTCTTTGAAAAAGAATAAAAAAAGGGGAATTACTAATAATAATGTTGAGTGTTAAAGAGTAATCCTTGACTGCTGACAAACACTATCGTACTGATTTTCAATGAAAGCTGTTCAATCAAAATATGAAACTTAATGGCGTGGAAGTCTAGGGAAACTCTTTTCTCGGTAAAGAACGACATGCGCAACAAGTGTCGCTTGACTGCCATCTAGCGACAGTCTGCATAAACGGCGTAAAGGGGATAAGATGCCTCGGAACTGATCCCTCGCTCGGTAAGGAGGTACATGAGTGACAGGTGTCACCGAACCGTAACTCAGCGACTGTCCGTATCAAAAAAAAAAAAAAAAAAAAAAATAAATAAAAAATAAAAAATAAAATAAAAAATAAAATCTCAGAACATGGAACGTTAGATTGTTAAACAACTGTGGCCAGCTGAATGAAGTAAAGCAGGAGATGAGTAGGTTATACCTCAACATTTTAGAATGTATGGGAAACTGGGTGGCCAAACAACGGCGATTTTGTCAATGACAACCACAGGCTGAGATAATAACAAAAAAAGATTTTAGATTGATCAAGACATGAAAAAATGCGTTCTGAAATACCGCCAGCTTTTAGAAAGAATTATTGCAGTTAAACTGTAAGGAAAGCATTTTAACATATCTATTATTATTGTGTATGCACCGACAGCACAAAGTACGGAGGAAGAAATCGAATCTTTCTACGCCAAGCTAGACAACACCAAGGCTCAATGTAAATAGTTGGTAAGTTCGGACTTGGAAACCGCAACGATCGCGGAGAAAAATGGACCCAATGGTGCACAGCGAATGACCAGGTAATCTAAACTTATTTATAAATGGAACTTTGTCTGTGTGTGTGTGTGTGTGTGTGTGTTCGTTAATTATAGACTCCGAAACGGCTGAACCGATTTTCTTGAAAATTTGCACAGTTGTACTATAAGCGTCTGCGAGTGTTCTTAGCTAGGTTCTGTGTCGAGGTACCCCCGATAAATATCGAAAATCGATAATTGAAAAATCGGGTTATAGAAGGAGTGGTCCGATTTTAATCAAATTTGATACACTCATAGTGCAGAAAATCGATAGTATCTAAACTTATTTATAAATGGAACTTTGTCTGTGTGTGTGTGTGTGTGTGTGTGTGTGTGTGTGTGTGTGTGTGTGTGTCCGTTACCTATAGACTCCGAAACGGCTGAACCGATTTTCTTGAAAATTTACACAGTTGTATTATAAGCGTCTGCGAGTTTTCTTAGCAAGGTTTTATGTTGAGTACCCCCAATAAATATCGAAAATCGATAATCGAAAAAATCGAGTTATAGAAGGAGTGGTCCGATTTTAATCAAATTCGATACACTCATAGACAAAGACGTAAGAAACGATATTCAGAAGTTTCAAGGTTGCAGTCCTTACAATAGTGCATAAAATCGATAATATATATATATATATAAAAGCTTTCATTACACCCGAGCAACGCCGGTCTGTACTGCTAGTAATAAACAATATCTGGTTCCAAGAATACCCAAGACAATTATAGACATCGAAAAGCTTAAGTGAAGAAACTAAAAAAAAAAAAATTGACGACATGAATATCGACAAGAGATTAAGGAGTACAAGTGTTTACTGCAGAATTTATCCAACTGCCGACTGCTGAAGCGACCAGTTCCCTCTTATATGTAAACTAAGAATGAAACGACGGAAACTAAACAAGCCTAACGCAGCACCCGAATACAATACAACAGACACCCGAACAACCCAAACATGAAGGAAAAATATATGAACCGTTTAAAAAGAAGAGATGAGCGACAAAATGGAAGCTTTACTGACACCAAACGACATCATCCCGAAGGAAATGGATATAGAAAGAAAAACGAATGGATCATAAATGAGATTTACGACAGGATGTGTTTGAGTTTGAGTTTTGTTTAACGGCATATCAACACCTCTGTGGGTTATTTAATGTCAAAAAAATTAGGGTTTTAAGGTATTTAAAAAAATATTCGGTTATAGAAAAAAGGTTGATTGAGTAAGATTTTATTGAAACTTTTTCTTCTTTTTTTATTTTAGAATACTGAAAATGTCTTCTAGTTTTGTATTCAAAAATATTTTGCTGAGAATAATTTTTTTCTTGAAAAATGTGTTATGGTAATCATTTTGTCTTCAAAATGTATTGCTGGTAATATTTTTCCTTAAAAAAAATGTGTAATTTTTTATAAAGTCTATTTTTATGTATATACTTCTAAAAAAGTGTATTTTTATACTCTCAGAGTGTTTTGACCCCAGTTTGGGGGGTTAACTATTTGCCCATAGCTGGGACCCTAACAGGTGCTACCACTCCGGGTCAAGGTGTACCTGTGAACAACAGCAATTAAGAGGTGGTTCCATGCTCCTCACAACCTTCCAATCAGTCGGATGCAGTTTACCGTCATGCTCATGACCTCGACAGGATGCAAAGGAGACAGGAAACAATGCCAATACATGGGGTAGAATACAGAGAACTACACAAGGAAATAAGGAGCTGATGCAAACAGGCTAAAGGAGAATGACTCAACGACAAATGCGCATAGTGAGATTTTGCATGACTAATAAAAGGGAGATAAATAAGAGAATTAATGGGGATGTGCGTTATGGTGCAGTGGATATCGGCTCGGAAGGAGAAATCAGGGAGCCGAGTTCAAATACTAGTTGAATTCGTTGCATTCATTTACGCACAAATAGCCTTGGGAAAGGTATTAATCCGTCTCTTCCCTCCAGTTATGGGTTAAATAACAGGACAGATTGGGTTCTACAGACTTTGTCGGCAACCAGTCTACTGCAGAAAGCAATGGTAACATACTGCGGGATAATCTTCTGCCCAGTCAGTCATGTCTCTTTCGAGACATGATCGCCCAAGCGTGTATCATGTATGGAACTTAACTGACTGACTCAATATAATAGTTGAAAAACATAATTAAGGCTTCTACTGGTCATAAAGTTGGGGATCAGTTTTCTATTGTTATGAACTGACCCCCCACTAGTTATACTTAATATAATAATGTAATATAATCTCTCCTTCTTCTCCCTACTGCCATGAGTCAAATAACAGGTCAGATTGGGTTCTATAGCCTTGGCTGGCAACCAGTCTACCGTAGAAAGCATTGGCAACTTACTGCGGGATAATCTTCTGCCCAGTCAGTCATGCCTCGTTCGAGACATGATCGCCTAAGCGTGTCTCACGTATGGCACTTAACTGACTGAATATACTACTTAGAAACATAATTAAAACTTCTACTGGCTGTAAAGTGAGGGATCGGTTTTCTATTATGAAGTAATAAAATGATCCTCCACTAGTTATACTTAATATGATAATGTAATATAATCTATCTCTCTTCTCCCTACTGCTATGAGTTAAATGGCAGGACAGATAGAATTCGGATGCTGAGTTTTATTATGTGGCTCATTAAGCTGATTGTTCGGCGGAGTTCACGTTCGTTTGCGCCTGCTTTTTTTTTTTAGGTCAGTTAAGTGCCATACGTGATACACGCAATGGCAACCTACTGCGGGATAATATTCTGCCCAGTCAGTCATGTCTCTTTCGAGACATGATCGCCCAAAGCGTGTATCACGTATGGCACTTAACTGACTGACTGAATATAATAGTTGGAAACATAATTAAAAATTCTACTGGACATAAAGTGGGGGATCAGTTTTCTATTTTTATAAACTAATAAACTGATCCCCCACTAATTACTACTTAATGATATAATACATCTCTTCTCCCTCTAGCTATGAGTCAAATAACAGGACAGATTGGGTTCTATAGCCTTGGTCGGCAACCAGTCTACCGCAGAAAGCAATGGCTACATACTGCGGGATAATCTTCTGCCCAGTCAGTCATGTCTCTTTCGAGACATGATCGCCCAAAGCGTGTATCACGTATGGCACTTAACTGACCTAAAAAAAAAAAGCAGGCGCAAACGAACGTGAACTCCGCCGAACAATCTGCTTAATGAGCCACATAATAAAACTCAGCATCCGAATTCTGATGAATGGAGCTTGAAATTTACTCTACGATTTCGCGACGATAAAAACTGGCTTATCTAAAGTGACGCATGCTTACTGCTGCATCTAAAGATCTGTAGATTGTGATATCTAAATAGAGAGGCTAATTTTTCTATGATTCCCTCTGTGCACTGATTAACACTGATTAATGTACCTGCAAGTTAAATTCAATATTGACGCGACCAATCGTCGACGGATTTTTTCTTTCGCTAATGAACGACATCTTATTAACACACAGAAAACTAATATTTCCTCAAAATAAACCCCATTCAAATTGACAGACACTCTTCTAGACAATATCCGTAAATTAGTTAAAAGGCAATAATTACATGAAAAAAGAACAACTTATAAGCTACATCTTATCTTCCATTAACATTATTCGTCTTCGTGTACACAGTAATATATATATATATATATATATATATATATATATATATTTTGAAACAATTTGTATTGGGTGCGATGGATAAATTGTCTTCTAAATTACGCAAAAATGAAAATAACAATGACATCTCATTTTAACCGATATTTATTTTACAAAAGTTGCACAAAAATATCTTGGAGTGCTTATTTATTCAATAAAAATCGCTATTGTTTTCAGAATCTCCTGCAACTCTTATGGACGGTCTCCTTGTTTAAGTTGGTGAATGCTGCCATAATCCTTACCTTTGGTTCATCTTTGGTTGTTAGAAGGAGTTTTGTTGATTTCTCGCTCAACTATGCCCCACACATAATAATCAAGGGGGTACAGCTTGGGGGTTAGGTGGCCAGATGTAAGGGGTGATGTGATCAGAAAAATTCTCTGAAAGTTACGACTGGCTTCTGTTTGTGTGGTATGGTGCAAAGTCCTGTTGCTAGACATAGAGTTATTCAGCAGCCCTCTCTTGACCCAGGGAAGCATTGCTTTTTTTAAATAATCATCTTCTCCCCACGCAAGGCAGAACTGCTACTGGTGCGCAGGAGGTTACATAATAGGAGAGTAAAAGGAGAGGGGAACAGGTCACAGTAGGTATCGGCGAATGGGTAAGAGAAGGACGGGTACATTGGTGTAAAGAGAGCTGCGTGAAAGCAAAGTGTAAAATGAGAAGACGGATGGGAGTCAAGGAGATAAGAGATGGCAGTTGACGTTGCAGTTAATCTCCTGAAGATTGTAGCTATCAGGGAAATAAGAATACAGAAGGGAGTTCCATAGGCAGGAAGTGCGAGAGAAAAGGCTGATAGAGTAAAACTTGTGATTTCACTTGATTGTTTTCACAGTAAAACAGTGGGACCGTGTTTTCAGTTTAGTAGTTCGGGTAGATTCGCATAGGGGTCATCAAGGAGCTAAGCTCTTCCGAGTAGAATCCGTGAAATTATTTGTAAAATAGGCAGAGGGAAGTCACTTCCCGTGGGTGTGAGAGAGACTGGAGCCGGGCTTCCAGATCAGGATCGACTACATTGCAGATTCTTCTTTTGATCTTGTCGAGAACCACAAGGTAAACAGCAAAAGCGCCCGACCAGATATGTCAGCAGTATTCAATGCATGGACGGATGGTGGATTTGTAAATGTGCATGATGGATTCAAAAGAGAAGAACTTCTTGGCCCGACACAGAGACCCGACTTTCTTAGCAGTAGCTTTAACTAGATACACAAAAATAGAAAAAGGCGTAAGACAAGGATGTGTCTTTTCACCGGATTTGTTCAACCTATACAGCGAGAATATTTTGAAGATCCTAGATGACACACCAGGATTTGTTATTGGAGGCCACAACCTGAACAACATAAGATACGCGGACGATACAGTACTGATTGCGGACACGGAAATGAAACTGCAAGATCTCATACAGAAAGTAGCAGTGGAGAGTGACAAGAAGGGACTACAAATAAACTTTAAGAAAACTGAGTGCATGGTCATCAGCAAAAGATACAACCCAAAATGCCAAATACAGGTGGGGGATAACAGAATCAAACAAGTCCAAGAATTTAAGTACCTAGGAAGTGTTCTAACAGGAGATGGAAAGTGCGACACGGAGATCCGAAGGCGAATTGGCATGGCAAAGGACGCGTTCCAGAAGATGAGCAAAATACTAACACACAGGAAGATCTCAATAGAAACGAAGAAAAGAGTGCTAGACTGCTACGTGATGTCAGTTCTTCAATACGGCTGTGAATTCTGGACAATATCATCGAAAATGAGGACAAAACTGGAAGCGGCCGAAATGTGGTTCTACAGAAGGATGCTACGGATATCGTGGACTGAGCATACAAGCAACGACGAAGTGTTAGAAAGAATGGCAACAAAAAGGAAATTGATGCTGAGCATCAGGAAGAGACAACTGAAGTTCCTGGGACATGCAATGAGGAAGGAGAGCCTGGAGAACCTGATACTGACTGGACAGATAGAAGGAAGGAGAGACAGAGGAAGACAGCGGATAACATATTTGCAGGGACTGATCAGGTGGATGACGGAACGGGGGTTGCCAGGAGCAACAGGAGCAAACATACTAAGAACCACAAGGAATAGGGAGACGTGGAGATCCATGATCGCCTACGTCCTGAAGGGACAGGACACATAGAAGAAGAAGAAGACGTTTAACTTGAGGTCAGCTCAGAGAGTGAGGCCGAGGAGGCGTAGCGTATTGCTCTTAGGGAATCTAGCGTCATTCATGCTGATGGCGGGTAGGAAAGATTGTCTATGGTGGTTAAAGGATAGCAGCTTCGTTTTGGAAGCATTAAAGTTTACGAGCCATTTCTTACCCCAGTCTACCTCTGACTGGAGGTCCTTTTTGAGCGCAGCAGTAAGATCTGTTTTGTCTGCATCGGCAGATTTCTTATCGAGGCGGGTATAAATGGTGGTGTCGTCAGCATAGATGCCTACTTCAGATTTGATTTCATCAGGAAGATTGTTGATGAAAATCAGAAAATGTGTAGGACCTAGGATAGAGCTTTGAAGGACGTCCGTGTTTGTATGATAGGATCTGGAAGCCTTCATGTTATTTAGGAAGAACTACAATGTCCATATGCATGGAATTGATATTTATGTCAGCGAATATCTCTTTCTAGCTAGGGTGATTTCTCTTGAATGTTCTGATCATTCCTACATGTGTCTCCGTCACTCTCAACTAAGATCGGTCAGCTATCTTTGCTTTTTCTACCACTCCCCTTCATCTCCTGACTGTTCCGTATTTGACAGCGTCTCTAAAAATATAGATAAGTCCAAATCCTCTCATCCATTCGCTCATATATTTGTACTTGGAGGCTTTAGTGCCCACCATGCCAAGTGGCTGGAAAACTCTGTCACAGATCCTGCTGATGTCCATACCTTGAACTTTTCAATCACTGAATCCCTTACGCAAGTAACTGATTTCCCCAGACGTTTCTCTAATCACACTAATGGAACTGGCTCACTACTAGATCTCTGTTTCACTTCTATCCCTGACTCTTGCAATGTTATGCAGCTTTGCCCCCTTGGATACTCGGATCATGCTAGGGTTTCCATTAATGTCTCCTTTCACATCCCCTCCTCCCAGGAACCACAGACCAGTAGAATATCTTTCTGCTACCAAAGAGCATGCTGAGAGTCATTCTGCGATTTCCTGTGTGACGTTCTTTGGAACAAAGTTTTAGGTTCCCCGATGAGGACTGTGTGTCTGAGGTCTCTTTATGGGTTAAAGCTGGCATCGATGCATTCATCCAAGTCAGGAAGTTACGACTTAAACCCAATTCGTCTACCTGTTTCTCCCCTGCTTGCTCGGTTGCTATTGCCCACAGGAATCACTTCTGCCGGCTTTATCGGCTTGCTTGAGTTTTGTTTAACGGCATATCAACACCTCTGTGGGTTATTTAATACCAAAAAGGTGGGGTTTTAAGGTATTTTCTTTTTAATCTTCGGTTATAGTGAGAATTTTGATTTAGTCAGATTTTGATGAAATTTAATTTTCTTTTTCTTTTATCATAATTCCGCTTTTTCTCTTTTGTTTTCTGTCTTTTCTGCATTTCTCATATCCGCCAGGTTCTCTACTTTTGAGTTTCAGTTTGAGTTTTATTTAACGGCATATCAACACTTCTGTGGGTTATTTAATGCCAAAAAGGTGGGGTTTTAAGGTTTTTTTTAATGTTCAATTATAGTGAGAAGGTTGATTTAGTCTGATTTTAATGAATTTTCTTTTTGTTTTTATTCTTTTTTATTTTAGAAAACTGAAAATGTCTTCTAGTTTTTTATTCAAAAATGTTTTGCTGAGAATAATTTTCCTTTCAAAAATGTTTATTTTTCTATAAAAGTATATTTTTATGTATATGTTTATATAAAAGTGTATTTTTATTCTTTCATAGTGTTTTGACCCTAGTCTGGGGGTTAAGTATTAGCCCATAGCTGGGACCCTAACAGGTGCTACCACTCAGGGTCAGGGTGGACCTGGGAACCACAGCAATTAAGAGTTGGTTCCATGCCCCTCACAACCTCTCAATCAGAGTCCTTGCTGCCGGATGCAGTTTACTGTCATGTCAGGACCACTTGCAGATATAGTATAACAACTTGAGGTTCTTTAAAATGCTAGAAACGTGGATCAACAAACAAGTTCAGCATTGCTGAGAATAATATTTTTTTCTTTCAAAAATGTGTTATGGTTACAATTCTTTCTTCAAAAATGTATTGTTGGCAATATTTTTCCTTCAAAAATGTATATTTTTCTATAAAAGTCTATTCTTATGTATATATTTCAATAAAAGTGTATTTTTATACATTCATAGTTTTGACCCCAGTTTAGGTGGGGTTAACTATTTGCCCATAGCTGGGACCCTAACAGGTGCTACTACTCCGGGTCAGGGTGGACCTGAGAACAACAGCAATTAACAGGTGGTTCCATGCTCCTCAAACTCTCAATCAGAGGCCTTACTGCCGGATGCAGTTTACTGTCATGTCCAGGACCGGCTTTATCGGTGTCTGACCATAATAGGCGGTTTTTTGCCTTTGCTCGTAATCAGTGCAGGAGGATCCTTAATGATGCTAAGCTGTTGTTTGCTGAAAAAATGAAACAGCGTATTCTCAAAAGTTCGGCTCCAAAGACAATTGGCGGCTCTGTAAAAATGTGTTAAATAATAGCAAGCCCTCAATCTCCTCTTTAATCAATGAATTTGAGGTCCTCACATCTTCAGCAGACAATGCCGGAATGCGTTACAGCAGATTCTCCACCAACTCGACATTCGTCTGGGTTATCTGCACCCGACTTCACACCTAGAACGGAGGCTCAACTCAGTGACGTTCACAATACTCCCTTGCTAGTCTCTAACATAATTTTAAGGCTTGACCCCCATAAATCGCTCGTACATTGAATACTGCTATCACTTCTGGTCGGGTGCCCCTGCTATTCATCTCTGGCTTCTTGACAAAATCCAACCAAGAATCTGTAACGTAATTGATCCTAACCTGGTAGCTCAACTGCAGTCACTTTCTCACCGACGTCATGTGGCTTCTCTCTGTCTCTTATACAAATACTTTCACGGCGTTTACTCTGATAAGCTTAGCTACCTGGTGCCCCCTCTACATGAATTTACTCGATCTACTAGACTAGCAATTAGGTCTCACTCTTTTTACTGTGAAACTTATCAATGCCTTTTAATTCTTATCTATCTATCTATCTATCTATCTATCTATCTATCTATCTATCTATGCCTTTTTAAGTTCCTATCTATCTATCTATCTATCTATCTATCTATCTATCTATCTATCTATCTATCTATCTGTGACCCCTAACCCAAGTGTCTTTCAGACCCTCTATAGGCGAAATATTATTAAAAAAACAGGAATAGATCCAAAGTAGTTTTGTGAAGGTGTATGGGTAGGTCTTGAAGGCTACCACAGTGCGTTTAGTAAAATAAAGAAAAGTAAAGATGTTTGGCATTACTTATTATTTATTATCCATTAATATTTCAGGATCAATATCTCATCTTAAGAGTGGTAGGAGAGCTTGTTTTCTCGTCCGTCCTCTCGTGGACCGTACCTTTCAACGAATGGTCATCCTTCGCTGCTACTGCTGTCGTTAATTGTCGTGAGTGTGTGTGTGTGTGTGTGTGTGTGTACCTGTAAGTGTGTTTGAGCATGTATGTGTGTGTGTGTGTATTTATGGTTCATATATGTATGCGTTGACCGGTATTAGGATTTGGCTTTTTCACTTTTTTGTTAAAGTGATAGTGGGCGCCGTTTTATAATCTGATGATATCTGTCTGCTTTAGTTTATGGTTTATATATGTGCGCGTTTTGTTAAATTTAATTGGAGGGGGGTCTGTATTTTTATAACTTTCGGATAAATTCTGCATCGGGAAAAAATTGTTGACAATCTAAATTTAAATAATCAAGAATCTGTACTGAGAACAGTCCGCCTGAATACAACGAGGAAATGAGTTCAGCATATATACAAATATAGAAAGGCGTGTAAGACAAGGATGAGTTTTCTCGCCAGATCTATTCAACCTATACAAATTTGAGAGCTGCCAGGATTCGTCATTGGAGGCCACAATATAAACCTTATGAAATAGGCATATGACTAAGTGCTGATAGCAGACGTGGAAAGGAAAATACAAGACCTCCTACAGGTAAAGAAAGCAAAAATAGAGAACGAAACGTGATGCGCGCGGCCGGGCATCACGTGAGCATGAGTTTATTTAAAAAAAAAAAAACTTTCAAAACTCTATTTCCACTGTTAAATAATGTAAAGTTGACGGCAAGAGAAAATTGTTTGATATATAGTGCCTATCTCTCTCTCTCTCTCTCTCTCTCACACACACACACACACACACACACACACACACACACACACACACACACACACTTTACTGCCAGTTACGAAACTGTTGCTGAAAGTTTTCTGAACAGTGCTTTTTTATTTTATTTTTTTCAATAGTTATTTCTTCCGGTTGTGGAGAATACATACACACATACATACATACATACACACACACACATACATACACACACACATACATACACACACACATACACACACATACACACACACATACACACATACACACATACATACACACACATACATACACACACATACACACACATACACACATACATACATACACACATACACACACATACATACACACATACATACACACACATACATACACACACATACATACATACATACACACATCCATACACACACATACATACATACACACACATACATACACATACATACATACATACATACACATACATACATACATACACATACACACATACACATACATACACATACATACACATACATACACACATACATACATACAGAAAAACATAACCATGTAGGTAATATCAGACAGATTTTAGTCAACAATACAATAATCCTTAATCATACACACAGTAAAAAGAACCTTCAGATATTGGAGGCCATGTACATTAAATCCAAACAACCCACACTTAATAAAATCACGTTTAAATCCGGTCATAACACGTTACATTGCATTTGAATACAAGGTTCTGTTGTCATTTCGCGCTATCACGCGGTGTGACGTCATAGAACCGCATTGCAAATTTGCGAACTGCGTTTGCTATTTTTGGTAACTATTGTCGTTGCCTAGCGGAGTTTT
Organism: Ascarosepion bandense; assembly: GCA_037127315.1. Taxonomy (NCBI): domain Eukaryota; kingdom Metazoa; phylum Mollusca; class Cephalopoda; order Sepiida; family Sepiidae; genus Ascarosepion; species Ascarosepion bandense. The sequence goes on along the minus strand of JBBBDQ010000490.1, from coordinate 1,771,351 downwards.
ATATCAACACAAAATAAAATCGTCGCTGATGGTGGATGTTATTGTGTTAACGTCTTAATAGCCTCTCTGAAGATGGCTTATGTGAGCCGAAAGCTTAGAACCAAATTAATAAAAAATTGTCCAAATTTAGAAAAATTTTTGTCTTTATTTTCAACTGAAATTAAAGCTAAAATACGATGTTTGGAACGGCTCATGATTAAACATAATAGACATTCATTGTCTCTTATATTTAAAAGTATATGTTTAGAAAACACACACACACACACACACACACACACACACACACACACACACACATACATATAAATGAATTAGGCACGCAGAAAATAATTGCAATGTTCAAAATATTAATCTAAAACAGTACTCAATATAAAAGTAGAGTAATGAATATTTATTATAAATTATACTTTAGAAGATGTACAAACAACAAACTGTAGTTTGTCCATATTTTAAAGTATAATATATAGTCATCAGCAGAGTGATCTGTTTCGCTGTATCACAGATCATCAGTGCGGTTAGACAGCCGCTTGCTTTTTACCCACGATTGAAACCCGACCGAATAGGTATAGGAAGACAGATTTTTTAGCGTGTATATTATCATTATACCCACGCCCAATAGCTGAGAGGGTTTTAATTCATTACTGAATGAACGATGCATAGATGCTAGAGTAGCTACTGTTTTTCAAAGTCTATCATTCTTTCAGAATGCTCAAATATATAAAATAATCACCCTTTCAAATATTTTACAGTGATTTTTGAAAGTAGGGATACACTCACACACGCACACACATACATACACAAATACATACACACACACGCACACACATACATACACAAATACATACACACACACGCACACACATACATACACAAATACATACACACACGCACACACATACATACACAAATACATACACACACGCACACACATACATACACAAATACATACACACACGCACACACATACATACACAAATACATACACACACGCACACACATACATACACAAATACATACACACACGCACACACATACATACACAAATACATACACACACACACATACATACACAAATACATACACACACGCACACACATACATACACAAATACATACACACACGCACACACATACATACACAAATACATACACACACGCACACACATACATACACAAATACATACACACACACGCACACACATACATACACAAATACATACACACACGCACACACATACATACACAAATACATACACACACGCACACACATACATACACAAATACATACACACACACGCACACACATACATACACAAATACATACACACACATACACATATATGTATAAAAATAAAAGTTGCTATGCAGAAAGGAAAAATAAATCGTGCCCACAAAACGTATTGATTAAACAGGCATATCAATAATAACATAATAATATACACATCTATGATAGACACATCAATCAATTATTCAAACTGTTTGACCCCCTCCATTCGCGAGAGTGGACACTCTGGCACAATGGTCTTGTTATTTACCATACATCCCTCCACTGGATGCGGCACAAGGCCGATTTCTAATGTGAGATCGAGCTCGTAAGCCCAGGCAACAATTTCCCGTAGACGTTGCATAAGGCAGGATTAGGCTCCTGTCTGCTTCTACCCAGACGAGACTCTTCCCTTCAGCATAGCCTCGTCTGGAATTCTCTCTGCCCGAAGGCAGAAAGTCTGACAAGGATAGACGCCGATTGCCTGTCTGGCATAAAGGTCTTCATCAGCATTTATTCCCTTATGAACTAAATTTATTCCCGTATGAACTAAATCCTGGCATGAACAGAACTTGGCATGCGCGCGAAAACCCTGTCCTTTACACATCCCCAGAAAAAGTAAAATTACCAGCCATCATGAAATTACCACTTCACTTGGGAAAAAATTATTAGTCAGTTAGTTAAGTGCTATACGTGATACACGCTTGGGCGATCATGTCTTGAAAGAGACATGACTGACTGGGCAGAAGATTATCCCGCAGTAGGTTGCCATTGCTTTCTGCGGTAGACTGGTTGCCGACCAAGGCTATAGAACTCAATCTGTCCTGCTATTTAACCCATAACTGGAAGGAACAGACGGATTAATACCTTTCCCAAGGGTATTTGCGCGCAAGTGAATGCAATGAATCTGGCTGGAATTCGAACTCGGCTCCCCGATTTCACGTTCTGAGCCGATATACAATGCACCACAACGCACAATTATTAGTATTTGTTAAAAATAGAAATTCTAATAAATATATTATAATAAAATTACGAAAATAAAAACATTAAAATTCTTTTAATGAATTAAATGAATCCTAAAACCCCTATCATAATATTACTTTTTTTTAGCTTTCTTAGGGTGTGAGAACGAATTTTTAAATCTAAATCTAAATCTAAACCTATTTATAAATTCAACTTTGTCTGTGTGTGTCTGTGTGTGTCTGTGTGTGTGTCTGTGTGTCCGTTACCTATAGACTCCAAAACAGCTGAACCGATTTTCTTGAAAATTTACACAGTTGTACTATAAGCGTCTGCAAGTGTTCTTAGCTAGGCTTTGTGTCAAGGTACACCAGATAAATATCGAAAATCGATAATCGAAAAAATTGGGTTATAGAAGGAGTAGTCCGATTTTAATCAAATTTGATACACTCATAGACAAAAACATAAGAAACGATATTCAGAAATTTCAAGGTTGCAGTTCTTACCATCGTGCAGAAAACCGATAATATATATATATATATATATATATATATATATATATATATATATATATATATATATATATAAAAGGCAATATGTTTGTGTGCGTGTCTGTTCATCTGTCTGTATGTCCTTTATACAAATCCACAATTTTTGTATGATTCTCACCAAACTTTACAAAAATATTCTTTAGGCTGAGTCTCAGCTCCAGGACCATGGATTAGTTTTAAAGCTTTCATTACACCCGAGCAACGCCGGGCTATACTGCTAGTATAATATATCTGTAAAAGAATATAAATAATATAAAAAAGTAAAGCTTTTCTTTAATAACGCTTTTTGTCTCCTTGTAGAAAATTTCATTTGGCATGTGTGTATTTTGTAATGCAAAACACAGAAGTAAAGCGGAAGAAATCTATTGTCAAGTTTTTAAATTTGAAATGTAAGAACTGTGACGGCCTTGGGGTTGCAGGCACCCCGGGTACGCTGAACTTACAAGTAAAATATTTTTTAAATTCTCACAAGGAGAAAAAACTGAAAATATAGAATAACGAGTTTTTTTTTGTTTTTTTACAATACCTGCTGAAACAATCTTGGATATATACAAATCTACCCCCCCCCCCCAATGCATTGAATACTGCTGCCATATCTGGTCGGGTGCCCCTGCTATCCACCTAGGAGTCCTTGACAAAATCCAACCGAAATCTATAATGTGATAGATCCCGACTTGGTAGCTCAGATAAAGTCACTTTCTCACCAGCACAATGTGGCTTCCCTGTGACTCTTCTACAAATACTTTCACAGCTTCTACTCTGATGAATTTAGCTCACTGGTGACCTCTATATATGGATTTAATCGAACCACAAGATTAGCAACTAGGCCCCACGCTTTTACTGTGAAACCAATAAAATGTAAACCCAAATTCTACTCTGATAGCTTCTTTTCTCACACTTCCTGTCTGTGAAATTCCCTTCTGTTTACTTGCTTCTCAGACAGCTACAATCTCCAAGAATTTAAATGTAAAGTCAACAGTCATCTTTTATCTCACTAACTTGCATCTCTCTCTCATGCTCCTTTCTCCGTCCACTCCACTCTCAACAGTATTCTTATCCTTCTCTTACCCACTTCCTGACACCCCCTATAACCTGTCACTCTTTCTCATAACTTTCCTCCTATGTAACCCCCTGCAAAACAGTGGCAGTAAAATACCTTGCTTGGGGCAATATGATAATAAGAAAAAATAAAAAAATAAAAAATAAAAAGCATTCTTTAGCTTATATTTTTTAAAATCTCCCCAAACAAGGCATTTTACTGCCACTGTTTTGCAGGGGGTTACATAGGAGGAAAGTATGAATAAATTTGTGGCTTTACGTATCGAATTCCAAAAAGAAACTCGATAAGTAAAGCCACAAATTTATTCGCCTGAAGAGAGTCAATTTTAGACTCGAAACACGTGTAGCGTCACAAATACTATTATGGACACTTAATGTATCATAACATGTATAATAACAAAAACAATAAATATACACGTTAAAGAAAATGTTCGCGGCTTCTCACACTTTTTATTATATATATATATATATATATATATATATATATATATATATATATATATATATACACTACCGGCTATATTTAATAGGAAACCCCAGTGTTTTAAAAACTAATGTATTTCATACTATTTTTTAGTATTTGTTGCCAATTAAATAATTCCAAATGAAAATAAAATGGTTCTTTTGTTATTATTACTTTGCAAAATTTTACAAGGCAAGGAAGCAAATATGAACTCCGTATCACCCTAAATTTTCTTCATTCTTTCATTGATGAAACTGCAATATAGGTAATTATTAAATGTTCATCAAATGAATTTATAAATATTTAATAATTACCTATATTAGATTATCATCAATGAAAGAAAGAAGAAAATTTAGGGTGATTCGGACGAGTTCATCTTTGCTTCCTTGCCTTGTAAAATTTTGCAAAGTAATAATAACAAAAGAACCATTTTATTTTTATTTAGAATTATCCACTTAAAAAATGTATGAAATATATTATTTCTTAAAAAAAACCTGGGGTGGTCTGATAATTATAGCCGGTAGTATATATATATATATATATATATATATATATATATATATATATATATATATGAGAGCGAAAGCAGGTGCAAAGGAATGTTTTCATTCGTACAGATATGTCCAAGTTCATAACTCATTATTTCTCACGTACCATCTGCGCATGCGCCACCAACAGTTATTTCCTTGAGTGAATTCGCGCATGCACGTGAAAGCAATCATAAAAACCAATTTGGAATAGTTTATCCGCCTATCGCGTAGTTATATTCAAGATTACAGATGTTCCACATGAACGGACTCAACCTCTGACCAATCAGAAGCAGAACTGACCGACCGTCATGCCGCTGTCTCGACCCTACCGCCCTCCGTGTCTAAGGTACAGACACCCCCGGCTGACTTGAGAATCGCGAATCGAGACGAGATTCTTTTTCACTCTAGAAGACAACAGAGATTCTCCGATTCTCAAAGACATATACGAAGCCAGTTGTTCGGATTCTGATTAGAATATGAAATATTACAGGATCTGCTCGTAGTGTAGCAGTTGTCGGCGTCGAAAGTAAGAAGGGTGTGTCCAGTTAAAATTCCACCATTGCGTTTGCTTTCGCACAAACAAATATTATTTGGAAAGTTATGAATCCATTTCTTCCACTCCCCAGCTATGGGTTAAATAGCAGGACAGAATGGACTCTGTAGCCTTGCGCAGCAACGTCCAAGACAACTGCGAATTCAAAGCATCGTTGTGAACTATAATTAGTTAAAAGTATACAATACTATTTGTTTAGTAGTTTCGTTTCCAAGGTTAGGATTAGGGATATCTATCAGTTCACTAACCCCACAACAGGATGTGACACAAGCTCAAGATTAAAAGTGGGTCTGTCGGCTGCACTGTGCACAAATTCTCAAGACCCTTCGATATTTCCTCTTTTGGTAACGTCTCAGGCAATAAACCAAGACCCCATCTCCAGGTAGAAAGGTCAGGATTAGTTGTACGCCTCAAGTGCCGAGCAATAAACCTAGCCTTGAGGTAGAGGTAGTGCCTGGGAGGAAAGCTTTGGTATACCAATCCAAACCAAGGTCAGGATTAGTTGTACGCCTCAAGTGCCGAGCAATAAACCTAGCCTTGAGGTAGAGGTAGTGCCTGGGAGGAAAGCTTTGGTATACCAATCCAAACCAAGGTCAGGATTAGTTGTACGCCTCAAGTGCCGAGCAATAAACCTAGCCGTGAGGTAGAGGTACTGCCTGGGAGGAAAGCTTTGGTATACCAATCCAAACCAAGGTCAGGATTAGTTTAGCTTCCAGCTGTATCAAGTGCTATTTATATGACTTTATAAATACAATAGATTGGACAGGGGTTTCCGTGTTACAGAAATCACAGTAACAATACGAGTGTGATGAGGCCATTGTTCTATATTCCATAGATGTACACTACTGGCCATAATTATTAGGCTACCCCAGTGTTTTAAAAGAAATTATGTATTTCATATAATTTTCTAGTATTTAGTACCAAGTGGATAATGCTAAATGAAAATAGAATGGTTCTTTTGTTATTATTACTTTGCAAAAGTTTACAAGGCAAAGAAGCAAAGATGAACTCGTCCGAATCACCCTAAATTTTCTTCATTCTTTCATTGATGAAACTGAAATATAGGTAATTATTAAATATTTATAAGCTCATTTGATGCACATGTTATTGTGCAGTATTAAGAAATTAGGTTGGCCTAATAATTATGTCCTGTAGTATATATATATATATATTTCTCAGCTTTCTATTGTTCCTTTCTAACTAGTTTGTACTCCTCACTCTTTTCTAATTAATCTTTTTACATTTATGTAGCCCCCTGCACATCAGTGGCGTTTCCGCCTTGCTCGGGTTGAAATGATTAATAAAAAAAAAAAAAATCAACATAGTGCGATGGGTAAATTGTCGCTATTTGCCTTGTAAAATTTTACAAAGTAATAATAACAAAAGAACCATTCTGTTTTCATTTCGAATTATCCATTTGGCAATAAATTCTAAAAAATAGCATGAAAAACATAATTTCTTTTAAAAAACTGGGGTGGCCTAATAATTATGGCCGGTAGTGTATGTGTGGTGTACACAAATTTGACATACACTGTAAAAGGACAACTCTGAATCCAAAACCGATTAGGTCAGTAAAATCATACGATGTATTTATACAATCAGCAATGTGACCGCAGATAAGCATTTTTTATTTCTTTTATATCACTATACACTCTTCTTTCTGCTTTTCTGGGCCATATATTTTCAGGACATAGACGATTATGGTCCTCCACATCCTCCTGTCTCTTGTAGCTCAATATATTTTGCATTGTTATTTCTTCTAAGCCCATCATGCGTTGTTTTTCTCTGTATCTCTCTCCTTCTATCCGCCCTGTGGATATCAGATTATCTAAGCCTTCCTTCCTCATTACGTGTCTCAGAAACTTCCACTGTCTCTTCTTGAAGTTAAGCATAAATTTTTGTTTCGATTCTTTCCGAAACTTCGTTTGTTTGTTTGTTTGTTTGTTCCTGTTTAACGGCCTATCAACATCTAAAGCGTAATTTAAGGCCAGAAACGTATTTTTATTTTCAATCACAGTTATTCTTTTCATTCAAAAAAGTTTTGTTGGTTATATATATTTTCATTCAAAAATTTTTTGTTGGTAATATTTTCATTCAAAAATGTTTTGTTGGTAAATACTTTCATAGCATTTTGACCTTGGTTTGAGGGCTAACTATTTACCCATAGCTGGGACCCTAGCAGGTGTTACCACTCCGGGTCAGGGTAGACCTGGGAACAACAGCAATTAAGAGGTAGTTCCACGCTCCTCACAACCTCCCAATCAGAAGCCTTGCTGCCGGATGCAGTTTACGGTCATACCCAGGACCCCAAAACTTTGTCGTTGCTCACATGTTCTGTTCATGTTATCCTCAGCATCCTTCTGTAGAACCACATTCCTATTTTTTCGAGTCTCTTCTTCATCTTTGACGAGATTGTCTAGCATTCGCTGCCATATAGGAGGACAGGTATCAAGTAACAGTCCAGTACTCTTTTCTTTGTTATCAACGAAATTTTCCTGTTTCTTGATACTTTGCTTAGCTTTTGGGATGCGTCATTGGTCATCCCAATACGCCTTTGGATCTTAGTGTCGCACATTCCATTCTCTGTTCCCAGATATTTGAACTTCTGTACCTGTTAGATTGTAGTATCCATATCCTATAATTAGCACTTTGGGCCCCCCCCCTCTTTTTCCTGCTGGCCAGGCTTTCAGTTTTCTTGTAGTTTATGTTTAGTCCTTTCTTTTCGCTTTCTTTTCGCTTTCTTTCGCTAAATTCTGTAGGAAGCTGTTATCTACAACCACTCTCGCCTGACACCACACTTTACTCTCGCCTGACACCACACTTTACTCTCGCCTGACACCACACTTTACTCTCGCTTGGCACCACACTTTACTCTCGCCTCGATTAAAATCTGGTGTTGGTGACAAGGCGAACCTCGCTGCCGAGCTTGAAAAGGACCCCCAATCCGTGGTGGATTGGGGTAGGAAATGGCTCGTAAAATTCAATTCTTCCAAAACGAAGCTGCTCCCCCCACCATTGGCATGGAACAGGCTTGCCTCCCAGATAGTAAATCACTACGCCATTCTTGGCCTGACACTCTTAGCGGACCTCAAGTGGAATGACTCCGTCGAATCCATTGCTAAATCCGTAGCTATGAAAGTCGGCTCTCTGTGCAGGGCCCAGAAATTCTTTCCGCCTGAATCTAACCTGCACATATATAAATCTACCGTCCGCTCGTGTATTGAATACTGCTGCCACATCTGGTCGGGTGCCCCTGCTATTCTCCTCGGGCTTCTTGACAAAATACAGCGGATAATCTGTAATGTAATCGATACCGACTTAGCTGACCGCCTGCAGTCACTCTCTCACGGGCGTGACGTGGATTCCCTGTGCCTCTTCTATAAGTACTTTCACGGCTTCTGCTCGGATGAACTTAAATCACCCTTAGGTGTGAATTTGCGCGAGATACTAGATTGGCAACTAGGTCCCACCCCCTTTCAGTGAAACCGATGAAATGTAACCGCAATTTCTACTCCAATAGCTTCTTTTCTCGCACTTCCCGCCTGTGGAATTACCTTCCGCATGATTGCATGATTGTTTCCCCGACGGCTACAACCTCCAGGAGTTTAAATGTAAGGTCATTAGATACCGCCTAACATACTAACTCGCACCCATTCCCCCCAACGCTCTCCCTACGTACCTCCTAACTCGTATATCACCATACCTCTGACATTTCCTATAGGCAATCGCTCTATGTAGCCCCATGAGCTATAATGGCAGTGGACTGCCTTACTTGGGGTGATATGATTAAAAAAACAAAAAACAAAAAACAAAAAACACATTATTAAATCTAATCTTATTTATAAATAGAACTTTGTATATGTGTGTGTGTGTGTGTGTCCGTTACCTATAGACTCTGAAACGGCTGAACCGATTTTCCTGAAAATTGACACAATTGTACGATAAGCGTCTGCAAGTGTTCTTAGCTAGGTTTTGTGTCGAGTACCCCCGATAAATATCGAAAATCGATAATCGAAAAAATCGTGTTAGAGAAGGAGTGGTCCGATTTTAATCAAATTTGATACACTGATAGACAAAGACATAAGAAACGATATTCAGAAGTTTCAAGGTTGCAGTTCTTACAGTAGAGCAGAAAATCGATAATATATATATATACATCTATTGAACAGGTGAAGAGGCTCATCCCTTGTTTCCTGTTTAGGATGCGGTTTCCGGTTTTCTCTTTTCCAATCTTTTCACTCTTTTCCTTTATTTTTTTTTTTTTTCAATTGGTGTAGATAGACTAAACTATCGCCCGGTTCACACTCCACCCACATCTATTGAACAGGTGAAGAGGCTCATCCCTTGTTTCCTGTTTAGATGTGATTTCCGGTTTTCTTTTTCCACCTTTCTTCACTCTTTTCTTACTTTTTTTTTTTTCAATTGCGTAGATAGACCAAACTATCGCCCGGTTCACACCCACCCACATCTATTGAACAGGTGAAGAGGCTTCATCCTTTGTTTGCTTAGGATGCGGTTTCCGTTTTCTTTTCCAATCTTTTCACTCTTTTTTTTTCTATTTTTTTTTTTTTTTTCAATTGAGTGATAGACCAAACTATTGCCCGGTTCACACTCCACCCACATCTATTGAACAGGTGAAGAGGCTCATCCCTTGTTTCGTTTAGGAAGGTGGTTTCCGGTTTTCCTTTCCAATCTTTCACTCTTTTCCTTATTATTTATTATTTTTTATTTTTCAATTGGAGTAGATAATTAAATTATCGTTTGAAAGTCTACACACTCCACCCATCTATTGAATATGAAGAGGCTCATCCCTTGTTTCCTGTCGGATGCGGTTTCCGGTTTTCTCTTCTCCAATCTTTTTCACTCTTTTTTCCTTATTTTTTTTTTTTTTCAATTGGAGTAGATAGACTAAAATTGTCAAGCCCTAGTTCACACTCCACCCACATCTATTGAACAGTGAAGAGGCTCATCCCTTGTTTCCTGTTTAGGATGGTTTCTGGTTTTCTTCACCTTTTTTTCACTCTTTTCCTTTTTTTATTATTTATTATTTTTTATTTTCAATTGGAGTAGATACCTAAACTATCGCCCGGTTCACACTCCACCCACAATCTATTGAACAGGTGAAGAGGCTCATCCCTTGTTTCCTGTTTAGGATGCGGTTTCCGGTTTTCTCTTTTCCAATCTTTTCACTCTTTTCCTTATTTTTTTTATTTCCTTTTTTCAATTGAGTAGATAGACTAAAATTATTGCCCGGAGTCCACACTCCACCCACATCTATTGAACAGGCGAAGAGGCTCATCCCTTGTTTCCCGTTTAGATGCGGTTTCCGGTTTTCTCTTTCCAATCTTTTCACTCTTTTCCTTATTATTTATTATTTTTAGGTTTTTCAATTGGAGTAGATAGACCAAACTATCGCCTCGGTTCACACTCCACCCACATCTATTGAACAGGTGAAGAGGCTCATCCCTTGTTTCGTTTAGGATGCGGTTTCCGGTTTTCTCTTTCCAATCTTTTCACTCTTTTCCTTATTTTTTTTTTTCAATTGGAGTAGATAGACTAAACTATCGCCTTTGTTCACACTCCACCCACATCTATTGAACAGGTGAAGAGGCTCATCCCTGTTTCCGTTTAGTGGATGCGGTTTCCTCCTGGTTTTCCTTTTCCACCTTTTTCACTCTTTTCCTTTATTATTATTTTTTATTTTCACCGGAGTAGATAGACTAAACTATCGCCTCGGTTCACACTCCACCCACATCTATTGAACAGGTGAAGAGGCTCATCCCTTGTTTCCTGTTTAGGATGCGGTTTCCGGTTTTCTCTTTTCCAATCTTTTTCACTCTTTTCCTTATTTTTTTTTTCCAATTGGCAGAATAGACCAAACTATCGCCCGGTTCACACTCCACCCACATCTATTGAACAGGTGAAGAGGCTCATCCCTTGTTTCGTTTAGGATGCGGTTTCCGGTTTTCTTCTTTTCCAATCTTTTTCACTCTTTTCCTTTATTATTTATTATTTTTTATTTCGTTCGGGAGGGACAGACCAACCCACGTCTGGTTCACACTCCACTCCAGCATCTATTGAATATAGAAGAGGCCCACTTTGTTTCCTGTTTGAGATGTGCCTCCGGGTTTCTTTTCCAATCTTTCATTCTTTCATTTTTTTTTTTTCAATTGGAGTAGATAGACTAAACTATCGCCTGGTTCACACTCCACCCACATCTATATTGAACAGGTGAAGAGGCTCATCCCTTGTTTCCTGTTTAGGATGCGGTTTCCGGTTTTCTTCAATCTTTTTCAATTTTCTCCTTTATTATTTGTCATTTTTTTATTTTCAATTGGAGAGATAGACCAAACTATCGTTCGGTTCATCCACCCACATCTATTGAACAGGTGAAGAGGTCATCCCTTTGTTTCCTGTTTAGATGCGGTTTCCCGGTTTTCTCTTTTCCAATCTTTTCACTCTTTTCCTTATTTTTTTATTTCTTTTTCAATTGGAGTAGATAGACTAAACTATCGCCTGTTCACACTCCACCTACACATCTATTGAACAGGTGAAGAGGGCTCATCCCTTTGTTTCGTTTAGGATGCGGTTTCCGGTTTTCTTTCCACCCACTCTTTTCCTTTATTATTTATTATTTTTTATTTTCAATTGGAGTAGATAGACCAAACTATCGCCCGGTTCACACTCCACCTACATCTATTGAACAGGTGAAGAGGCTCATCCCTTGTTTCCTGTTTAGATGCGGTTTCCGGTTTTTCTCTTTTCCAATCTTTTTCACTCTTTTCCTTTATTATTTATTATTTTTTATTTTCAATTGGAGTAGATATATTCAAACTATCGCCCGGTTCACACTCCACCCACATCTATTGAACAGGTGAAGAGGCTCATCCTGTTTCCTGTTTAGGATGCGAGCCTGGGTTTTCTCTTTTCCAATCTTTCAAATTTTTCCTTTGCTTTTTTTCTAATTGGAGTAGATAGACTAAACTATCGCTCGAGTTCACACTCCACCCACATCTATTGAACAGGTACAGTGCTCATCCCTTGTTTCCTCTGTTTAGGATGCGGTTTCCGGTTTTCTTTTCCAATCTTTTTCATCACTCTTTTCCTTTATTTATTTATTATTTTTTATTTTCAATTGGAGTAGATAGACAACTATCGTTCGCTTTCACACTCCACCCACATCTATTGAATAGGTGAAGAGGCCGCACCTTCCCCCTGTTTAGGATGCGGTTTCCGGTTTTCTCTTTTCCAATCTTTTCACTCTTTTCCTTATTTTTATTTCTTTTTCAATTGGAGTAGATAGACTAAACTATCAAGCCCGGTTCACACTCCACCCACATCTATTGAACAGGTGAAGAGGCTCATCCCTTGTTTGTTTAGGATGCGGTTTCCGGGTTTTCCTTTTTCTTTTTCTTTCTTTTTCCAATCTTTTTCACTCCTTTTCCTTTATTATTTATTATTTTTTATTTTCAATTGAGAGATAGACTAAACTATCGCTCGGTCTGTACCCACCCACATCTATTGAAACAGGTGAAGAGGGTCAACTGTTCTTCGTTTAGGATGCGGTTTCCGGTTTTCTCTTTTCCAATCTTTTCACTCTTTTCCTTATTTTTTTTTTTCAATTGGAGTAGATAGACTAAACTATCGCCCGGTTCACACTCCACCCACATCTATTGAACAGGTGAAGAGGCTCATCCCTTGTTTCCTGTTTAGGATGCGGTTTCCGGTTTTCTCTTTTCCAATCTTTTCACTCTTTTCCTTTATTATTTATTATTTTTTATTTTCAATTGGAGTAGATAGACTAAACTATCGCCCGGTTCACACTCCACCCACATCTATTGAACAGGTGAAGAGGCTCATCCCTTGTTTCCTGTTTAGGATGCGGTTTCCGGTTTTCTCTTTTCCAATCTTTTCACTCTTTTCCTTATTTTTTATTTCTTTTTCAATTGGAGTAGATAGACTAAACTATCGCCCGGTTCACACTCCACCCACATCTATTGAACAGGTGAAGAGGCTCATCCCTTGTTTCCTGTTTAGGATGCGGTTTCCGGTTTTCTCTTTTCCATTCTTTTTACCCTTACGTAGCCCCCTACGCATCAGTGGCGTTACCGCCTTGCTCGGTGTGATATGATTAAAAAAAATATATATATATATATATATATATATATATATATATATATATATATAAAAGCTTTCATTACACCCGAGCAACGACGAGGCTATACTGCTAGTTTTATATGTCGGGTCCAATTTGCTATGTAAATCGATACACTTAGGTTAGTGTATCGCAAACTTTGTTGTGCTTACTTTAGGCCGTACTTGTAGAATAACAAAAACTCTGGGCGCACTTCAATTTTAATAAAGAAAAGTTAGTCATGAAATTCAGTCAGACAAGTGCCATACGTGATACTCGCTTGTGCGATCATGTCTTGAAAAAGACATGACTGACTGGGCATATGATTATCCCACAGTAGGTTGGCATTACTTTCTGCGGTAGACTGTTTGCCAGCCAAGACTATAGAACCCAATCTGTCATGTTATTTAACTAGAGGAAAAACACGGAATAACATCTTTCCTAAAAGTAGTTGCGCGTAAGTTAATGCAAGGAATTCTACTGCAATTCGAACTCGGCTCCCCGACTTACCCGTTCCGAGACGATACCCACTGCACCACAACGCGCATCCTATTAATGAAATTAGAAAATAGAAAAATAATAAAGAATTCGGCTGAAATATGCATTTATTTTTTTTTATATTACTTTGTATATTTAAGTATGATTCTGCTTGACGTGTCTTGAATGATAGGCTATATGTGTTATGCCTTGAGGAAAGCAAAGGGGAACGGTTTATCCCCTCTTTGTTAAAGATTAAGGAATTTAATGTCTAGTTTAAATTATCAAATGATACAAACTTGACTAAAACATAGAAGTTATTTACTTGGTGTTCCTTGCTTTTTTTTTTTTTTTTTTTTTTTAAATTTTAAAAAAAGATTTCTTAAATATAAAAATAATTAATGAATTGGATTTTTATTAACTTAAGGCCATCTCGGTACCTTTCAGAGCGCATCAGTGCGCCCGGCGTACCGGTTGGGAAGGTAAAGAAAAATATATATGCTGATATCAAGTGTTTTCTTAAAATGTAAAATAATAATTCTCTTTTTTTCTTGAAATTTGTGATATGCAGTACTTAAGTGGGGATAATATATTAAAAAAAAAAAAAAAAAAAGAGAGAAAAAAAAGAACTCCTGGTTACGAATTTCAATATATATTTTTTAACATTTTAAGAAAACATGTCGTTTCAGCAATTTTTTTCTGGCTTTCACAGCAGGATCAACTTACAACGAATTTACGTACCAACTGGACCGCCTATTAATTTTTAGAGCATTTAATAAAATAATTTTTTGAGATTACATTGGTCAAGGTCTAATGTCCCCCGCTACTAATTGCTTTCCGGTCATGTGACGCACTCATTTGCGTGTCAGCGATCTCTTCTTCTCACACGACTTAAAAAAAAATAAAATAAACAGAAAAACAAACAAACAAAAAAAACAAAAAACAAAAAAAAAACAACAAAAAACGGCAAGAACTATTTTAGTAATCTAATACATTTTTGTGATCGTTTTGATTTTCGAATGAACGTGTAGCTATAGGGAGATGGTTAATGTGTATTAATTTGGCCTTGTGTCATACATAACCGAACTCCCTACAGCTTACGGAATCATCATCATAATTATCAGAAGGTTATTTTCATTATCATCATCAGAAGTTTTTCTTCAGAAGGTTGGAATGTGTGAAATAGTGTGGAAGAATAAAATATATATTTTTCATTTTAAAATAGAAATTTATTAAAAGGAATGAATAACATAAGTTGTAGAAGTTAATGTGCAATTAGAAACATTATTAAGAAGTATAGGCTAGAGTTCGTGTTCAATGAGAAAGTTGAGGGTATCAAGAAATGAAAAAATGTTCGTAGTAGTAATTTGTTGGAAACAGTTTTTGCGTACGGACTTGTGTATGTTTTAGCGTTTGTTCGGTATTAATGTTTTTAGATGGAGAAGAAGAAGTGAAATGAATCAGCACACGAGAAAGAAGGAGAAAGAGAACGAATGTCCAAGTTGACTTGAAGCTTCTCCCGTTACATTTTAGCTTGTCGTCTCTGCTGCTTCCGTCTCTTTGAGTGACTCGCTGACGCTTACCGAAGTATTTATAGCATTTAGACTTTTTTTTTGCACCGGATCGCGAAGTCCTTACAATATTGCAGATCGCTTCCATTGGTTAGAATATCAGTCTAACATCTACTTGCGAAATCCGGTCTCGACTTTTTCTTTAAGCAGGAGGTCAATCCTTTTTCTATTTGGGAAAAACCAGGATTTCATACGTCACTGTAAATTTTTGTAAAAATGAATAAGAAAGTTGATTTTAATTTTTAATTTCCTATCCACCACAAGTCAAAAGAACAATTAAAAATTCAAATTTTATATTCTTACTTTAGGATCATTAGTTTTTGGTTATTTCAATTTTTTCAACAAAAAATAATTGATTGATTTGTTATTTTTATGGCTTGTGAACTCATTGTCAGTTATTTAAAGCGAAAACCTGGATTGTAAGGATAACAAGAATTCGTAGAAATTAAACTTCAATGAGAAAGTTAAGGGTATTAAGAAATGTTCGTAGCAGTAATTTGTCGGAAAGAGTTTATGCGTATGTATGTATGTATGTATGTATGTATGTATGTATGTATGTATGTGCGTTTGTTTGGTAGGAATGTCTTTGAATGGAAAAGAAGAAATAAAAGGAATTAGCACATGAGAAAGAAGGAGAAAGAGGACAAATGTCCGGGAAAGCTTCTCCCGTTACATTTTAGCTTGCCGTCTCTGCTGCTTCAATTCCTGACCGTCTGACTGACGCTGACCGGAGCCTTTTATAGTATTTAGGTTTTTCGCACTGGATCGCGAAGTACTTTTTAGTTCTGCAATTTGCTTCCATTGGCCAGAAAATCAATTTAACATCTACTTCAGAAATCCGGTTTCGACTTTTTCTTTAAGCACATGGTCAATCCTTTTTCTATTTGGGGAAAACCAGGATTTTACATGCCATTGTGAACTCTTGTAAAAGGGAAGCAGAGAGTTGATTTTAATTCTTAATTTCCTATCCCACAAACGCATACATAGTCGAAAGTAGGAATGGGCAGAAGATTATCCCGCAGTAGGTTGCAATTACTTTCTACGGTAGACTGGTTGCCGACCAAGGCTATAGAACCCAATCTGTTCTATTATTTAACCCATAACTGGAGGGAAGAGATGATTTAATACCTTTTCCAAGGGTATTTGTGCGTAAGTAAATACAAGGAATTCAACTGGAATTCGAACTCGGCTCCCCGATTTGTCGTTCCGAGTCGACATCTACTGCACCACGACGCACAGTACTCTCTTCTTTTTTTCCAGCAAAGTTTTCTTGTCTCTTAATACTCTACTTAGCTTCTAGAATGCTTCCTTGGCCATATCAATACTCCTTCGGATCTCAATGTTGCCGTCTTCGGTTAGAAAACTTCCTAGACATTGAAATGTTTGCACTTGTTTGATTTAATAATTTATGCTTACGGCCATATCACATTGAATACGGTTCTCGCTCGATCACCGAAGTTAAGCAACGTTGAGTCAAGTCAGTACTTAGGATGGGTGACCGCTTGGGAATACCAGGTGCTGTAAGCGTATAGTGACGGATGTGCGTTGTGGTGCAGTGGATATCGGCTCGGAAAGAGAAATCGGTGAGCCGAGTTCGAATTCCAGTTGAATACCCTGCACTCACTTAAGCACTGGTGCCCTTGGGAAAGGTATTAATCCGTCCCTTCCCTCCAGTTATGGGTTAAATAACAAGGGTAGGACTTGGGGACCCTGCTCTTAAAAAACAAATCCCAATGAATCTTGATACTCGAAAAAAGGAAAATGTATTACTAGACACAAAAACTTATATAAAACAAGAATAAATTGTTGAAAGAAAACGATATTACCAGCAACAAATAAAGTTTAGTTGGCAATAAATGACCCGCCGAGGTTGATCTATCTAAACTTATTTATAAATGGAACTTTGTCTGTGTGTGTGTGTGTGTGTGTGTGTGTGTGTGTGTCCGTTATCTGTAGACTCCGAAACGGCTGAACCGATTTTCTTGAAAATTTACACAGTTGTACTATAAGCGTCTGCGAGTGTTCTTAGCCAGGTTTTGTGTCGAGATACCCCCGATAAATATCGAAACTCGATAATCGAAAGAATCGGGTTATAGAAGGAGTGGCCCGATTTTATTCAAATTTGATACACTCATAGAGAAAGACATAAGAAACGATATTCAGAAGTTTCAAGGTTGCAGTTCTTACAAAAGTGCAGAAAATCGATAATATATATATATATATATATATATAAAAGGCAAGATGTTTGTGTGTGTGTCTGTCTATCCGTCTGTATGTCCTTTATACAAATTCACAATTTTTATCTGATTCTCACCAAACTTCACACAAATATTCTTTAGGCTGAGTCTGAGCTCCAGGACCATGTTTTAGTTTTAAAGCTTTCATTACACCTGAGCAACGCCGGGCTATATTGCTAGTTTGCCATAAAAACAAACCAACCAACATTAATAATTTAGTCGCACCGATCATTCTGAAGATTCAGTCTCCAAAGCGGCTTCGTAATATCTCTGGTTATTTCAATGTAACTCTTACGCTCGAGAATGTTCTATAGACACAAATTTGAATTGACTATCAACCATCTAATGTTGAAACAGTGAATTTCGACTTTTGATGGACAGAGTGATTTAGGATGTTCCCGTTATGTGTCGTTATCTATCATTGTGACCATACTTCAACGCACTGAATTAAGATTGTCTGGAATTATTAATATGTTCTAATATCCCGCAGCGTCTCTGGCAGCTATTAGCGACGTCCCGGTGACTCATGGCACACGCCCTAAGAATCATTTTACTGACAGATTTTCAAATAGTTCAAATGGTTTAAGCAATATAGAAAATATATTTGAAAAATATTTCTGTAAAATATTTTTAACTTCTAATGTTTCTTGTATTCCCGACCACTGCAGTCATAAGCACTTCAAGTTTAGGGTTAACGCTTATCTTTCACGCATATCCTCATAACCTGCATCTCTTTTTTCTTTCACTAGCAGTATAGCCCGGCGTTGGTAATGAAAGCTTTGAAACTAATCCATTGTCCAGGAGCTCAGACTCAGCCTAAAGAATATTTGAAATAATAAAATAATTGCGACAATTTACCAATCGCACCTAGTATGTGTGTGTATATATATATATATATATATATATATATATATATATATATATATATGTATATATATATATTTCGGCTATAATGCGTGACTCTTCAGAAATGAATTGAGTTCTCTCGGTGACTGGCATCTGTATACACTGCTTATATACAAGACGTTAAAATTTCCCTTCTCTGATGACATGCGCCGTTGGCTTAGGGAGTAGAGACTCCGACTGACACCAAATCGGTCGAGTTTCGATCAAGCAAGTGGATATGTCTAGCCACACTGATGAGCTGTGATACAGCTGACATATATATATATATATATATATATATATATATATATATATATATATATACTAGCAGTCCGGCATTGCTCGGGTGGAATGAAAGCTTTAAAACTAATCCATGGTCCTGGAGCTCAGACTCTTTGGACGTTGGCACGAAAGACTAAAAAGCAATAGTTGTTTCCAGTTAAAGCGAAACCATAGACTGAAAGAAAAATGAAAGGATGTAAGTCAAATTTTGATTTCCTGGTATCGATATCAAATGTTCTGCATTATTGTAAGAACTGCAACTTTGAAACTTCTGAATATCGTTTCTTATGTCTTTGTCTTCTGAGTGTATTAAATTTAATTAACAAGATCATTTAAGAGGTGGTTTCTCGCTTCTCAAACCTTCACTTTTCCGGTCGTTGCTGCCGGGTGTAGTTTATTGTCATACCCAGGACTGTTTGAAATATCTTGTCAGTGGTCTGATGACTATCTTTATTGTGAAGCGAAGTTTTTAAAGTGATAATCTTCTGCCCAGTCAGTCATGTTCTCTTTCGAGACATGATCGCCTAATCGTGTATCACGTATGGCACTTAACTGACTGAATGAATATAATAGTTGGAAACATAATTAAGACTTCTATTGGGGAGATCGGTTTTCCATTGTTATGAAGTAATAAACTGATCCCCAACTAATTATACTTAATATAATAATGTAATATAATCTATCTCTTCTTCCTCTAGTTATGGGTTAAATAATAGGACAGATTGGGTTCTATAACCTTGGCTGGCACCCAGTCTACCGCAGAAAGCAATGGCAACCTACAGCGGATATTCTTCTGCCCAGTCAGTCATATCTGGAAAGCGAGATGATCGCCCAAGCGTGTATAGAACTTAAATGACTGAGATGTTCATCATTTGTTTCCTGTTCAGGATTGCGTTTCTGGCTTTTTCTAAAGCCTGCTTCAGTGCTCCTAACGTTTATATTTTATTGGGCTAATATAAGTCAACGCAGTAACCCTCTACCTTGAGTGAATCTTAGACCTTGTATTACGTTAACATTCATTAAAAACAAACGAACAAAAAAAAAACCAAAAAAACAAAAAACAAAACAAAAACAAAACAAAAACAAAAACAAAAAAAAGACAAAAAACACACCGTAATGTGGCTTCCCTGTGCCTTTTCTATAGATTCTTTCATAGTAATTCTTCTGACTAGATTTCTTCTTTTGTATCTTGACTTCATGAATTTAAGCGCAGTTTTTAGATTGACAGCTAGCTCTCATCATTTTACCGTTAAATTTAATAGTTGCAACCGTAAGTTCTATGTTAATAGTTTCTTCTTTTGTACTTCTCGCTTGTGGCAATCTTCTGACCTCCTGCTTTTCTGTCAAACTTTAAAAGTTTAAATGCAATATCAGTCGTCATTGTTTGTCTTGTTGAACCCGTTCTTTCATAGTTCTATCTTTTCCTTTCACTTTCAGTAACGCCTAGCGTCTTAGTGTCTTTATCCCCTTGATTGGGGTGAAATGATTAAAAAAAATAACTATATGAGACATACCATGTTATTTTTAACCAGTCACCACAGAAATCGACAAGCTTGATTGAAAACACCATTAAAAAAGCCACAGGAAATATCAGTTAACCACAACTATGACATATGACAACCTCAGATTAAATTCAACGCATAAGGGTGAAATGATTTAAAAAAATAAAAATGAAAACACACACTGTTCTTTTTAGTCAGGCACCGCAAAAAAACAAAAAACAAACTATAAACCTGATTGAAAACACTATTTTAAAAAAAACCTACAGGGAACAAATCACATAACCCCAACTATGACGTGTGACGGTCTCAGAATAATATCGACTGAGGAGATCTAGCGGAGCTATATGCAACTACGTCATATTCGCGCTCAACATTCGAATTCCATTTTATTCGAAATAAACAGCCATACATCAGTAAAACAGACATTTTTGCACACACACACACACACACACACATATATATGTATGTATATATAAGAATAACGTTAACTATTACATAAGCGTGTGTTTTTAAATGTATTTTGACATTGAATGACTCTAATCATCCAGACTTTGTGAATTTTAAAAGGCCTCGTTGTAATTATCCTGTGATTGTAGATGATAAGAATTTGTGTATTTACCTTCAGACTTCGATTCTAAAAAGTTCATTTCAAAGGGATATTTGACATTTGTTTGGCTATTGTTATCTTGTACGCAAATTCTTCATTCTTTTACGTGCATGACCTTTCACGATGTAGACGATCATGGCACTCCACGACTACCTATCTTTTGTTGCTCTAAGTAACGCTAGCCCCTTTGTTATTTCTCTTTGTCCTTGTTCTGTAATACGATTGCTAAATATAAGAATCACATGAAACAACCAAATAAAAAAACTGAACCGGTTAC
>JBBBDQ010000490.1:1732500-1747500 GCA_037127315.1 Ascarosepion bandense | reverse complement strand
CAGTAGCTAAAAGTGTTCTAATTAATTACTGAATGAACGATGTGTAGATGCTAGAGTAGCTACCATCATTACCATCATTACCATACCTGATGAGACATTGTTCTTTCAATGTCGAAACAAAATATACACTTTTGTAGTAGTTTGTAGTTTGTAGATGTTCTAAAGTATAATAACAAATATTCATTGCTCTGTTTTTTGTATTGAACACTTTTAAATTAATGTTTTGAACGTTGCAATTATTTTTTTCGTTCCTCATTCATATATATATATTTATATATATATATATATATATATATGTATATATATATAGTGTATCGAGGCAGCAGATAATTTTCTAAACATATACTGTTGAATATAAGAGACAATGAATGTCTATTATGTTTAATCATGAGCCGTTCTAAACATCGTATTATGGCTTTAATTTCAGGTGAAAATAAAGACAAACATTCTCCAATATTTGGACAATTTTTTATTAAGTTGGTTCTAAGCTTTCGGCTCACATGTGCCATCTTCAGAAAGGTTACAAGGACGTTAACATAAAAACATCCACAATGAAAGACGAAATAGAACTGCATTACAAATTTACGAACTGCGTTTGCCATTTTTGGTAACTGTTATCGTTGCCTAGCAAAGTTTTATGTCAACACAAGATAAAATCGTCGCTGATGGTGGATGTTTTACTAAATACTATCACAATTAAACACTATATATATATATACACTAACGGCCATAATTATTAGGCAGCCCCAGTGTTTAAAAAAAAATGATGTATTTCATACTATTTTTTAGTATGTATTGCCAAGTGGATAATTCTAAATGAAAATAGAATAGTTCTTTTGTTAATACTGCACAATAACATCAAATGAATTTATAAATATTTAATAATTACCTATATTGCAGTTGCATCAATGAAAGAATGAAGAAAATTTAGGGTGATTCGGACGAGTTCATCTTTGCTTCCTTGTCTTGTAAAACTTTACAAAGTAATAATAACAAAAGAACCATTCTATTTTCATTTAGAATTATCCACTTGGCAATGAATACTAAAAATATTATGAAACACATCATTCCTTTTAAAAAAAACTGGGGTGACTTAATAATTATTGCCGATAGTATATGTGTATGTATATATAAATATATATTGTCATTCGCAGACAGATCTGTTTCGCCGTATCACAGCTCATCAGTACGGTTAGACTCCGATTGCTTTTTCACCCAGGATTGAAACCCAACCGAAATGGCGTCAGTCGGCGACTCTACCCCTGGGCTATGGGCATTCGGTGGAAGTAGACAGACTTTTTAGCGCATATATATATATATATATATATATATATATATATATATATATATATATATATATATATATATATATATATATATAATAAAGACCGTTATGTATTTATTTGCACACACAAACACACACACACACACACACACACACACACACACACACACACACACACACACAGAGTTATTCTATATTTAGACTTAGGAATCTCAATATCATGGACGCAGCGTATGCAAATATAAAAGATAAAAGTAGACACCGAGAAGTGGCGACAGTGTTTTAACGCAAACTTTAGGATTGAAGATTTCAAGCATCATGCAGACTGTCACCACTCAGTGTTGACCTCTTTGTGGTTCCACTCCTGTGTGCGCGTGGGTGTGTGAAGTATTGATTCCCATATCCACAACATTGATATATACAAACATTTTATCACCGTCTCAGACACTCTTCCCCATAATTGGAGTAAATTTTCAAAACTATAATTTTTTCAATCTATCATTTTAAACCATAATGTGCTCAGATTCCTATATGCACGAATATCAGTAAAAGTTACATATTTATACACCCTCGTGCAAATTAACTGAAACAAAACGAATAATGTATTCCTAGGATCTTTAACACTTTTCCTGATCCCTTATACGTCGTCTTTTTGGCGTTGTTTTTTTTTTCCGACCACATTTTCCTTTACGCCTTGGACTGAGATAGACAGATAGATAGATAGATAGATAGATAGATAGATAGATATGAACAGACTGAGATAGATAGATAGATAGATAGATAGATAGATAGATAGATAGATATGTAATGAACAGATATAGATAGATAGATAGATAGATAGATAGATAGATAGATATGTAATGAACAGATATAGATAGATAAATACATATGTAATGAACATAGATAGATAGATAGATAGATAGATACGAGGACATAGATAGATAGATAGATAGATAGATAGATAGATAGATAGATAGATAGATATGTAATGAACAGATATAGATAGATAAATACATATGTAATGAACATAGATAGATAGATAGATAGATAGATAGATAGATAGATAGATAGATAGATAGATATAAACAGAGATACACCCTCGTGCAAATTAGTTGAAACAATACGAATAATGCATTCCTAGGATCTTTAACAATTATCCTGATCATGTATACGTCGTCTCTTTGACGTTGTTTTTTTTTCGGTTGCATTTTTCTTTATGTGTTGGACTGGTTGCCTTGATGACTCGACCGACAAAAAAGTACCTGCAATCTCTCTGTAAGGTTTGCCAGTGTGTTCGTGTAGCGTTACAATTTTCGTACGTTTCTTTAAAGTAACTTCACTCTTAGACAATGGCTGCAGTCGAGACAATAGTATCTGGGCGTAATACAAATCCGATGAAATTATCGATAACGAAATTTTTTTCGGAGCCAAACAAATTTTATCATACACCCCACAAAATCTTAACTTATTTATAAATGGAACTTTGTCTGTGTGTGTGTGTGTGTGTATGTGTGTGTATCCGTTACCTATAGACTCCAAAATGGCTGAACCGATTTTCTTGAAAATTTACACAGTTGTACTATAAGCGTCTGCAAGTGTTCTTATCTAGGTTTTGTGTCGAGGTACCCCCGAGAAATATCGAAAATCGATAATCGAAAAAATCGGGTTATAGAAGGAGTGGTCCGATTTTAATCAAATTTGATAAACTCATAGACAAAGACATAAAAAACGATATTCAGAAGTTTCAAGGTTGTAGTTCTGACAATAGTGCAGAAAATCGATAATATATATCTATATATATCTATCTATATATATAAGGCAAGATGTTTGTGTGCGTGTGTTTGTTTATCTCTCTGTATGACCTTAACACAAATCCACAAATTTATCCGATTCTCACCAAACTTCACACAAATATTCTTTAGGCTGAGTCTGAGCTCCAGGACCATGGACCATGGATTAGTTTTAAAGCTTTCATTACACACGAGCAACGACGGGCTATACTGCTAGTAGATTCATATTGCTGGACACCACTGTAAATGACCAAATCTGAGGGGATAATAGAATTCCAGTGGGTCAAAAACTGACCGTATAATGAAAGAAAGAAAGCTAAAGCTGTCGTTTCAATTAATTTGCACAATATTCAGTCACTTAAGTGCCATACGTGATACACGCTTGGGCGATCATGTCTCAAAAGAGACATGACTGACTTGGCACAAGTTTATCCCGCAGTAGGTTGCCATTACTTTCTGCGGTAGACTGGTTGCCGACCAAGGCTATAGAACCCAATCTGTCCTGCTATTTAACCCATAATTGGAACGAAGAGACGGATTAATACCTTTCCCAAGGATATTTGCACGTAAGTGAATACAATGGATTCAACTGGAATTCGAACTCGGCTCCCCGGCTTCTCGTTCCGAGCCGATATCCACTGTACCACAACGCACATCTATTGCACAATATTAACATGCTTTATTAATAAAGTTAAGTATATACCTTGTTTTTTAAAAAAAGATCTATAAAATATTATCATTGAATAATAAACAAACACTTTCAAAATTTTAAAAGACCCCGTTGTAATTATCTCGTTATTGTAAGAGTAAAGAATATGCGTATTTGCCGTTAGACTTCGATTCTATAATTTTAATTCATTTTAAAGGGACATTTGTCTTTGCGAATAATAATATTATAACGTAAGCCTAGGACTGCTTGACAAGAAATTCTTAACTAGAACTGAAAAAAGTAGTCTATTCATACAATTTCTATTTTGGTAAATGAAGTGGTTGCAAATGGAAGTGTGGGTGGGTTAGCATGGTATATATATATATATATATATATACAGAAAGATAGGGAAAATAAAAATGTGGAAGGGGTGCTTCCGTCTTTGTGGAATCGTTTCTGCAATGCTGATATAAATTGTCTGCTCGTGGATGAGCGGGAAACACGGGGAAAGAAAAACAATAATGGCGGGTGACAATCTTCCTTCAGTTGCTGTCAAAAGAGAACAGAATGAGATGCAACGTTGTCAGTTGGCAGACGAGAGTCGAAAAATGGCGGTAAACGAAGAGAGGCTCTTGAAAGAAAGTTGGACATCCTTGAATAAATGAAAGAAAATATTTGTGCGTGTGTGTTTACATAAAGAAATACTAGCTGATAATATACATATACTAGCTGAACTACCGATCTACGCCGGGTAAAAAGTGAAAATTCTAAAAGGCAGATTGCTTAATATTGTAATCGCGAGTTGGTAAGTCTGTCAGATTCAAGTTGTATGAAATTCCTGAATATATATATATATATATATATATATATATATATATATATATATAATGAATTAGAGCACTCTGGTTATTAGCGTGTATAACGACAATATACATGCTAAAAAGTCTGCCTTCATCTCCCGTGCGCCCATGGCCCAGAGGTAGAGTCGCCGATTGACGCCACTTTGGTCGGGTTTCAATCCTGGGTTAAAAAGCATCGGAGTCTAACCGTACAGATGAGCTGTGAGCTGTGATACATCGAAACAGATCTGTCTGCGGATGACTATATATATATATATATATATATATATATATATATATATATATATATAACCCCCCGTCAACATCCCACACACAACTGACCAAGTATAAGAAAAGAAATTCAAAATTCAAAATTTAATTGAAAAAATCGGTTAATAAAAATTTAAAATTTAATTGGAAAAATCTATTTTCTAAATCCAAAATTAAGATTAAATATACAAATTTACATTAATTATCAAGACTCTGCTTAAATACAAAGATATTCAGTACAAAATAAGCATCCCACTCCTTACCGGCTCTTCTAAGAAATCCAAAGGATATAGTCTAGTCGCAAGATAATAAAAACTTACATTCTAACTGCTGATGTTAAGTCTGTCTAGAAATTCTAACGGTCAATACACGAGACTTCTTCCCTTATCACTAACCCCCACCAACATCCCACACACAACTGACCAAATATAAGGAAAGAGGCTTTCCATTTTTATCCACACCACCTTATGAGACATTGAAGTTTCAATGTCGAAACAAATGTAAGATTTGTAGTGGATATATATAAAAAAAAATTATGTACATGTTCTAAAATATAATTTATAATATATATATATATATATATATATATATATATATATATATATATATATATTTCATTTGTAAACGAGTTATATTGCGCAACCCAAGTTTCTACCATCTGGTATCTTCAGGCGTAACAGGGAAAAACAAGAAAGATCAGTTATTGCAAATCGTCAGTAAACACCAGATGATAGAAATGAAAAATATGCAAAAATTCTACAGTATTGTATTGAACACTTTTTAATACAACTGTGTACTGGCCTAATTTAATTATAACCAACAACTAAGTAATTAAATAACTATAACTGTATATATATATATATATATATATATATATATATATATATATATATATATATATTGTTTCTGATGAAAGGCCGAGGCCGGTTTGAAATATCAAATATATATATATAATAATAGAAATAAATAAATACTTAAAAAAAAATACATTTTTAACTTACAACTTTTTAGTAGTTTTTCCGACACATATTAAGACAGTATACGTGGATTATCATTATGCTATATATGAATATATATATATATTACTCCAAATCTTATATATATATATATATATATATATATATATATTACGTCAAATCTTATTTTTAGTGGATACCAATATTTTGAGTAGAGCGTCCCATTTTTTAAACAGTCTTTATTTTGTCTACTCTGTGCATCTCTTCGTAGGAGGAAGCACAGTCTGATACGTGTTTTAAACCACAGTACCTTAAACCCCTCGTCTGCAGTGCGTCTCACAACAAAGCATTGTTCTTTTTGTCTTAAAGCAACAGCCAATCGTTTAGGCAAATAGAACCTTGTTTGACTGTGAGCACGATCCTATGAAGTGGGGGGGGATGCAAGTTCGAACCCTGCCGGAGGACATATTTTTTTATTTTCTCGAATGCGTAGCCCGGTACCTGAAATAAATACTGTTTCATAAACCGGACATTCTATACAAATATGGCTATTCCCTAAGAATAATGTTTTGAAGCAAAATTCAAAGTAGAAAAATATTCAAACCATACAATCTTATCATAGTACACATGGAGCTCAAAAGAAAAAATATCCACAACAAATCAAATGAAAAATCATGAAAAGAACAACATTAAAACTGTGAATCATACTTAGAGCAAAAACTCGAAATTATTAGCTTTAAAAATTTAAAGAAACTTTTAAACAAAAAAAAAAACAAAAAAAAAAAACAAAAAACGAAATAATGGGTAAACGTAGGTACATAAATAAATTCTTACTTCACCACCTAAGCACTAATCAATATATATATATATATATATATATATATATATATATATATATATATATATATAGTTATTTTTTTTATAATCATATCGCCCCAAGCAAGGCATTTTACTGCCACTGTTGAACAGGGGTTATGTCAGAGGAAAGTTATGAGAAAGAGTGACAGGTTATAGGGGGTGTCAGGAAGTGGTTAAAAGAAGGATGAGAATACTGATGAGAGTGAAGTGGACGGAGAAAGGAGCATGAGAGAGAGAGAGAGAGAGAGAGAGAGAGAGGATGCAGGTTAGTGAGGTAGGAGATGACTATTGACTTTACACTTAAATTCTTGGAGATTGTGGCTGTCGGGAAAGCAAGTAAATGGAAGGGAATTCCACAGGCAGAAAGTGCAAGAAAAGAAGCTGTCAGAGTAGAATTTGCGTTTACATTTTATTGGTTTCACAATAAAAGGGTGGGACCTAGTTGCTAATCTTATGGCTTGAGTAAATTCATATATAGGGAGCACCAGTGAGCTAAGTTTATCGGAGCAGAAGTCATGAAAGTATTTGTAGAAGAGACACAGGGAAGCCACACTGTGCTGGTGAGAAAGTGACTGTATCTGATTTGCCAAGTCATAATCGATCACCATACAGATTCTCCATTGGATTTTGTCAAGGACGCCTAGGTGGATAGCAGGAGCACCCAACCAGATATGGCAGCAATATTCAATGCACAGGCGGATGCCAAGTCGGCATCGATCACATTACAGATTCTCTTTGGGATTTTGTCAAGGATCCCTAGGTGGATAGCAGGAGCACCCAACCAGATATGGCAGCAGTATTCAATATAAATAAAATTAATATATCGTAAACTTCAAATAAATAAACAAATAAAATAAATATAATTTTAATTATAGACACACATACAGAAATAGAAATTTAATTATAAATTTCTTTTTGTGGTTATAATATGATTATAAGATTAGATAGAAGAGAGTGAAGAGAAAGACGAGCCAGTTAGAAAAAAAAGCAAGAGAATGATTGGAATACAGATGTGATGACAGTTCCAAAGGTGGAGAGAAAGGAAAGGATATACAGGGTGGTCAAGAAAGAACTAGAGTCAAATGCTTAAGAGATGAGTATTGACATTGCATTTAAATTACTGGAGGTTGTAGCCGTTAGGAAAGCAAGAATATGGAAGCGAGTTCCAAAGGCGGGAAGTGCGAGAAAAGAATCTGAAGGAGTAGTATTGTCGTCTGCATTTTGTTGATCTAACTGTGAATGGGTGAGACTCAGTTGCTAGTCTGGTTGCACGAGTAAACACTTGTTGCAGAGACACCAGTGACTTAAGTTTGTTGGAGCAGAAGCCATGAAAGTATTTATAGAACAGACAAAGAGAGGCCACATCCCGTTGGTGGGTAAATGGCTGGAGTCGAGTAGCCAAGTCGGTACATATCACATTACAGATTCTCCTTTGGAGCCTGTCAAGAACACTGAGATGAACAGCAGAGACGTCTGAACACATATAGTAGCAGTACTCCATGCACGGACGAATGATTGATTTGTATATATACAGGATTGATTCACGCGGGAAAAACATCCTGGCCCGACACAGTGACCCAATCTTCCTAGCAGTGGATTTAGCTATTTACTCAGTGTAGTGGTTCCAGTTGAGATCGGAAGAGAGGGTAAGGCCGAGCAGACTTGCTTGATCCATGCTTATGGGAGGTAGGAGAGGTTGCCTGTGATGATTGACAGACAGCAGCTTGGTCTTAGACGCATTGAAATTTACAAGCCACTTCTTACCCCAATTCACCATAGAATGTAGATCCCTCTCAAGATCAGCAGCGAGATTATGTTTGTCCGCCACGCTGGGTTTGTTACTGATGCAGGAGTAAATTGTGGTGTCATCTGCGTAGATGCCTACTTGGCTCTTGATCTCGTCTGGGAGATCATCTATGAAAATAAGGAAGAGAAGAGCGTCGGACTTAGGATAGAGCCCTGAGGGACACCAGCGTTTGTACAGTAGAATGTGGAGGCATGCCCACTTAAATCGACCTTCATAATGCGGTTATTTAGAAAAGATTGGATCAGATTAAGCAAGCGTCCGGTAATACCGTAACCCCGTAGCTTGCATAGAAGGCCAGCGTACCAAACCCTGTCAAAAGCCTTGAAGATGTCCGAAGCAACAGCACGAGCCTCGCCAGACTCCTCAAGGGCCTGGAACATGTACTCCGTAATGGTCGTTAGCATGTCGGCCGTGGACCTGGCAAAACGGAAGCCATACTGCCTGTCAGAATATAGTTTATGGGCAGTAAGATGTGTAACCATTTCAGCATTAATAATGGCCTCGAACACTTTCCCGAAATTAGGTAGAAGGCTGATTGGGCGATAGTTGGATGGGTCCGAAGGTTCACCAGAGTTCTTAAATACAGGAACGACAGAAGAGGACTTACAGCATGCAGGAAAACAGGAAGCAGAAAGGCAGTAGTTATAGTTCAGAGAGGACGAATGAGAATTCAGGGACACGTTTCTTAAGGACAATCACCGGGATTCCATCACCACCACTCGCTTTATGGGGGTCAAGTTTTGATATTACTCGAGATACTACTGTCAGGGTAATGTATTGTTCAGTTTAGCCTTAGTTCTAATAGGGGAGTCGGGTGAAGGTACCCCAGAGGAGTCAAATGTGGAGTTGGATGAGAATCCGCAAGCAAAGCACTCGGCCTTGTCCGCTGATGCAGAGAGGGCCTCAAATTCATTGATTAAGGGAGGGATAGAGGATTTGCTATTGTTCAGCAACCGTTTGCATAACCGCCAATAGTCCTTGGATCCGAACTTGCGGTCGGCTATGCGCTGTCTCATTCTCTCAGCAAACAATCGCTCGGCGTCATTCAGGATTCTCTTGCACTCATTACGAGCAGACGTGAATAGGCGCCTATTGTGGTCAGATGAATGTCTCCGAAATAGTCGGAAGTAGTGGTTCCTGTGGGCAATGGCAGCCGAACAGGCAGGAGAGAACCAAGGGGAGGAATGAGGTTTGAGACGAAACTTCCTGGTAGGTATGAAGGCATCAATGTCAGCTTTCACCCAGGAAGAAATCTCAGAGGCACAGTCATCAACTGGGAGATCGAACACTTTTCCCCAAGAGACGTCGCATAGGAAATTGCGAAAGGCGTTCCAGTCAGCTTTTTGGTAGCAGTAGGAGATCCTATAGGTAGAAGGATCCTGGGGGGGGAGTGAGAGTGGAGAGAAATATTAAGAGAGACAACAGAATGATCGGAGTTGCCGAGAGGGCAATCCTGCGAGACCTGGTAGGAGTCAGGTGCAGAGGTAAAGCATATATCTAGTAGAGAGGTGTGTCCAGAAGTAGTGCTGGGAAAGCGTGTGGAGAAGTCCACTACTTGGGTAAGGGATTGGGAAATGGCAAAGTTCATGGCGTGGATGCCAGCTGAATCAGTAACAGAGTCTTTAAGCCACTCAGCATGATGGGCGTTAAGATCTCCGAATACAAATATGTGAGCGAATGGGTAGGAGGAAGTAGCCTTATCTATATTGTCAGAAATGCTGTCTAGAAGGGAGCAGTCGGGAGAGGGAGGGGGGAACGGTAATGGAAGGAAAGGTAGCTAACCGAACTGAGAAGTGACAGACGGAGACATACATATGGATGGTCAGGGGATTCGAGTGATGTCACCCTAACTCCAGGGAGGTGTTCACTAACGCAGACCCCAGCCCATGCATATGGACAGTGGAATCCTTCCTTAAGAGGGGAAGATAACCAGGGATCGAGAAATCAGAGGAGGTGTAATATAACGGTCTGGCCCACCCAAGAAAGGCTGATACAAGCCGTGTTGTTTCCGGTCGGTGAAAAGTAACGGATGTCACTTTGACCCTATTTCCGGCAGATGCGGAAATAACTCAGAGGCAAACAGACAGGTGACTCTGAGGATTACGTAGGCGTCGCGTGGGCGTCGCGTGATCAAGGCAAAGCCGGAAGAAACAAGTCCCGGTTTTGGAAGATATATAAAGACCGCGAAAACACGGATTCGGGCAGTCAGAAGAAGTGAGAGCAGAAGTAGCAGCAGAACCACAGAACACGAAGGAAGGCAGTTCACAGCTGCCCCCAATAGCATGCTGCTATTGCGGGGTACGCATGCGTCAACCCATTAGAAGCGCTCTCTCTCTCACTCCTGCCTCTATTCTACACGGTCCATCGTTCATCAATAAAAATATAATATATATTTTTATATATATGCGTGTTTGTTGTCTGTCGATATATAACAGAGGGAATTGATGAGTTGAGGTTAGTCTCCAAGAGAGCTAGGATGTCAGGGGACTTTCAGAGGAGGAAAGCTTCTACACTACAAAAGTTAGTACGAATGTCCCGGACGTTAGTAAAAGAAATGTTAAGAGATTTGGGGGATTTGAGTTTGACTGGTTGAGGATTTTTTTCTGATGTTGTTTTTCATGTTATGGTTTGTTGGTAGGGAGGGACCTTGAGTTGAAGATACAAACGGTCATTATCCACGATGTGCACTTGGAGGGAAACTAGCTCGGGCTGCGTCAAAGTGTGGCCTCGGAGTTGCCCACCGAAAGCGCTTGCAGGGACACATATCCATGCGCGACATGGCACTACAAGAAACGCGACATTATACAACTGTTGATCAGAGCAGCTGTTCTTGACGCTACGCAAGAGTTAGGGCTCCTAATTACCAGTCGGAAGCAGCAACCAGGAAACTGTCAACCCGGTACCCACCAACCAAACATATCGCAGCAAAATCACGGAAACACTAATACTGAGGTCTGAGGAGAGAAAAGAGAAAGCCGGAAACTATATCCTAAACAGGGAACAAGGGATGTTATTGGTTTGTATATATGCTGTTTCTTAGGGATGTGCGTTGTAGGGCAGTGGATATCGGAACGCGAAATCAGGAAGCCTAGTTCAAATTCAAGTTGAATTCATTGCATTCATTTACGCGCAAATACCCTTGGGAAAGGTATTGATCCGTCTCTTCCCTCCAGTTATGGGTTAAATAACAGGACAGATTGGGTTCTATATCCTTGGCTGGCAGCCAGTCTACCGCAGAAAGCAATGGCAACCTACTGAGGGAAAATATTCTTCCCAGTCAGTCGTGTCTCTTTCGAGACATGATCGCCCAAGCGTATTTCACGTATGGCACTTAACTGACCGATATATTGTTTCTTAGTGCTGATTCATATGTTTTTTGTTCTCATTGAATACTTTTAGGCTACTAGAATTTGTTTAGGTTGTTTTATTTATAGATATGGGTATTTACTTGAATGCGTTAGTGTGTGCTTGCAGATTTTGTTAATGAATATTGGATTGTTGTTTGTTTTTCTGTATGGTTTGTAGGTCCCATTGTTTAGGCTGAATGTTATATGTAGGAAATTTACTATTTTAAATTGGATTTCAAATTCTATGGTTTTCAAGGATTTTATTTTTATTTTATTCTGTAGTTCTACCGCTACAATTTCTTCGAATTAATCGGCCGTTGTTAATGTGTAAACTTATGTCTTTTTTAATTAATAATATTTGTTAGTTTATTGATAATGTATATACCAATTAGTTTGCATATTTCTGCGCCATCTTGAGAAATAGATCTAAACTTATTTATAAATGGAACTTTGTCTGTGTGTGTGTGTGTGTGTGTGTGTGTGTATCCGTTATCTACAGACGCCGAAGTGGCTGAACCAATTTTCTTGAAATTTTACACAGTTGTACTATAAGCGTCTGTGAGTGTTCTTAGCTAGATTTTGTGTCGAGGTACCCCAGATGAATATCGAAAATCGATAATAAAAAAATCGGGTTATAGAAGGAGTGGTCCGATTTTAATCAAATTT
The DNA here is from genome assembly GCA_037127315.1 of Ascarosepion bandense. Classification (NCBI taxonomy): domain Eukaryota; kingdom Metazoa; phylum Mollusca; class Cephalopoda; order Sepiida; family Sepiidae; genus Ascarosepion; species Ascarosepion bandense. The sequence goes on along the minus strand of JBBBDQ010000490.1, from coordinate 1,735,033 downwards.
GATACACACATAGACAAAGACATAAGAAACGATATTCAGAAGTTTCAAGGTTGCAATTCTTACAATAGTGCAGAAAATCGATAATATATATCTATAAGGCAAGATGTTTGTGCGTGTGTCTGTTCATCTGCCTGTATGTCTGTATTGAAAAATACAGACATACAGGCTTTTATTTTAGTTTTTGCTTCGGGTTTGGCTCTTAGTAGGTATAATTGTAGTTCTTAGTCTCAGCCTTGATACCATTTACTCAGAGGACTTATTTAGCCCCTAAAAATTCAGTTTACAACGAAAAAAACTAGGAAATCAAAATTTGACTTACATCCATTCATTTTTCTTTCAGTCTACGGTTTCGCTTTAACTGGAAACAACTATTGCTTTTTAGTCTTTCGTGCCAATGTCCAAAGAGTCTGAGCTCCAGGACCATGGATTAGTTTTAAAGCTTTCATTACACCCGACCAACTCCGGGCTATACTGCTAGTCTATAATATGTAGTTAAGAAATGTCTATTTTAGAATAGTTCTGTTACTGTCACTATTCAAGTGTCACATTTTAGTGATATTGATCATGTACATTAACTTAAAAAAATCAATTAGTACCACAAAAATAGATCCTATTTGTTCCTGTTTGATTTCCATTAAAAAATACGATGAGAATTATAAAAAAAATAATTTTACGGGAAGAATGCTTTTCAAACTACATTAATCGACTCCAGCCACTTTCTCACCGACGGGATGTGGTTTCCCTCTGTCTGTTCTATAAATATTTTCATGACTTCTGCTCCGACGAACTTAAGTCACTGGTGCCGATACCACAAGAATTTACTCGTGCAACCAGACTGGCAACTGGGTCCCACCCATTCACAGATCAACCAAATGCAGACGACAATTCTACTTCAATAGTTTCTTTTCTCGCACTTCCCGCCTGTGGAACTCGCTTCCATATTCTTGCTTTCCTGAGGGCTACAACTTCCAGGAATTTAAATGCAATGTCAATACCCATCTCTTAACTACTTGACTCTAGTTCTTTCTACATCACCCTGTATATCTTTTCCTTTCTCTCTACCATTGCAACTGTCACCACGCCTGTATTCCTTTCCTTCTCTTGCTCCTTTCTCTGACATCCCCTGTAATTGGTTCGTCTTTCTCTTTACTCTCCTCCTTTTTTTTTTTTAATCATTTCACCCCGAGCAAAGCGGAAACGCCACTGATGTGCAGGGGGTTACATAAATGTAAAAAGATTAATTAGAAAAGAGTGAGGAGTACAAACTAGTTAGAAAGGAACAATAGAAAGCTGAGAAAGCAGGTGCGATGACAGATACATAGGTGGAGAGAAAGGGAAGGTTATACAGGGGAGGGGAGAGAGCTAGAGGCCAGTGGTTAGTAGATGAGTATTGACTTTGCATTTAAATTTCTGGAGGTTGTAGCCGTCAGGAAAGCAAGAATACGGGAGCGAGTTCCACAGGCGGGAAGTGCGAGAGAGAGATATAATCTTTTACTTTTATGTGGTCCCCTGCGCATCAGTGGCGTTACCGCCTTGCATGGTGTGAAATGATTAAAAAAATATTAAAGATGTTATAACAGATCAGAACATCGGTAGAGTGACTCTTTAATAAAAGTGTTAAAAAATTTCCTCTGGTGTCAGTAATTATGTACAGTAAATCTGAGGATTAGATAAAGGGATTTGGTCATGTATAAGCAAGGTAATTGCCATACGGAATACACACTTGAGCGATCATGTCCTTTTTGAGACATGACTGACCAGGCAGAAGATTTTTCTCGCAATAGGTTGGCATTACATTCTGCGGTAGACCGGTTGCCAACCAAGTCTATAGAACCCAATCTACCTTTATTTATATATATATATATATATATATATATATATATATAATTGGAGTTAATTATAATATATATATATGTTAATTGGAGTAGATAGACTAAACTATCGCCCGGTTCACACTCCACCCACGTCTATTGAACAGGTGAAGAGGCTTATCCCTTGTTTCCTGTTTAGGATGCGGTTTCCGGTTTTTCTCTTTTCTAATCTTCTCACTCTTATGTAGCCCCCTGCACATCAATGGCGTTACCGCCTTGCTTGGGGTGATATGATTAAAAAAAAAAAAAAAATATATATATATATATATATATATATATATATATAACGTAGAACACTTGGTATATTATCCAGGTAAATTCAGATAGAGACGAACTCAAAAGAACCCAATGTTAAATTTATTTATTTAATTTAACAAAGTAATATAATTCAGAAATTTTTTTAGATATACTACAATTTCATGGGTAATACATATTTCGCCGTCAAATGATGACCTTGCGGCTCGTCAGACCCAAATTATAGAACAGTTCATCTTCAAAATATCCCCGCAAAATATTATCCACAGACGCTCACATGTCCATATTTAGAATAGACATTTGTAACGGCAATTTACAAAAAAATTCCTCGCTCATTCAAAAAAAAAAAAAAAAAAAAAACAAAGAGAGAAAAAAAGAAAAAAAGAGAAAAAAGTAGACAATTGATA